>VRLP01001121.1:0-149971 GCA_009660295.1 Lophius piscatorius | reverse complement strand
GGGGCCACCTGGGGTGGCCACTAAGATTCAAGGGGTGGCCTGTGCCACCTCTGGTCAACCCTCTGGCCCCCAGATGTTAATCAGACCCACAGTTGAGAAATTATGGCCTGACAATTTTTGGAGAGGAAGCTGCCCCTAGTGTCAGAAATATACAGCCGAACACTCCCAAAATCACAGTTCTTTCTCGCTGAAAAAGAAAAACATCCATGACATGGTTTTAACGCGATAACAAGAAGGACCTGCGGCGGTAATAACCGTTCCACAATATTCTTGACTTTTCGGGCGTATAACTATAACTTTAGATGGTTTTCGTTTCTTGACATTTTTGCTCTCATCCTCTCTCACCACCAACAACCTGCCTCACTCACTTCTCCAGCTCTCCAGACACTTTATTCATTACATTTATAACCCTTATATCCCTTTTAACCTCGCTGCACGCATCTGAGTCCGTTACTGGGTTAAACCAAAAAACTAAAACCTCACAGAACTAAAAGTCCAGCCACGGAAAAATATCATAAAACTGATTACATGTACTTCACGATTCCCCAACACTGATGATTAACAGTTAATGACAAGAGTCATTAGATCATGGGGGCGGTGTCAGAGTGTTGTTTATAACGCGGGGATCAACTGATGCCTGATAAAATACTTCAGATACTTCGACGTTTGGTTCTTAAGAATACAAACGCAGTTATGAAACTCCTGTTAAAATGATCATGATTAATTAATGTAGAGCACTCAAAAAACTTTTCAGAATCCCACAACCATGGTTACCATGGTTACAGCAAATGACATGGATTGTTTGCTTTTGAGGAACAGCAAACAATCTCATGTTTGCTGTAATAAATTTGTATTATTACATTTAGCATTTGATGGACCTGTTTAGTATAAACAGGTACGACAGGTTTCTTCATCAACAATGAATTTTTTAAAGAGAAACTCATCTATATTTATTTAGCGACTTTCATGCAAACATCAAATGCTTAAAAAACAAAAACAAATAAGAGTAGCAGCACACAAAAACTATGGTTTGGAAATCCAACAACAAAAGAGACATTCACAGAACGTTTTAAACTGAACCAATGATATATAATTTATAAACAATCAATAAATAAAGCAGTTTATTTGAAATACAATATCAGTCAGCGTCGTAAAATAACCAAAGATATATAAAAACAGATGCAAATAATTAATTTAAATATAAAAAATTTCAAAAATCGAACAGTAGTCGGCAAAATAAAAACACAAGAAACAAAAGTAGGACAATCAATAGTAAACAAAAAGAGCAAACAATGATGCAAATTAATATAACAAAAAGAAAATCTTCACCAGCTGGGGTCATAGGTCACATCGGCATGAACTCTAGCTTAATGTCAACATACGATGCTAAATAATGTCCTTGCTTTTAGTATTTTATATGTACCGACATCTATTTGTTATCACATTATTATAAACATTAATATAAAATAAAAAAAAAACCCACATCTTTATTTATTCAGGAAGTCCAATTTGATAAGTAGGATTTATTTTTAGATATTAATGCATGCGAGGACTTACTAAACAGAATTATTTAACTTCTTACGACAAAAAAAAGTCTAATCAGGGTCGAAAAGTTTTCTAAAAAACATGCTTCATCAAAAGTTTCAACTTTAAAATGGATAATTTTCCTTGATACACAAAATGTCATCTTGAACTCATTTTAAAAGTCTGATTTAAAAAAAAAAAAAAAGTTTAAAAACAAGCTCGGCATCAACTATTGGTCATTTTATGGTAAAATTAGAGTATTTAAGATAGAAATATGAGAATAAATAATTTTTTTTCCCATTGGTATTTAAGGGATGAATACAGTAGACGTGAAATACAATATTAGTCATTAATTTAAAGTTGATTAAATTAATTAAATGTATGAAAAGAAATATAACAAAATCATTGTTGGCGGAAGAAAACCAGGAGGAACAAAAGTATGACAACTAATAATAAACTTTCATAAAAACAATAAGAGAATCTCGAGTTTAATGTCAACTTACGACACTAAATAATGTCTAATATCTGCTGCACAAAATCACCTCATCAACCTCACCACTCCTTCACTTCATCACCGAACCCAAATGCATGCTGGGATAGTTTTAGAGGTCAGGGCGCTGTGAGCTCAGATTCAATAAATGACTCTAAACCTGATGATGATGGTTTTTATCTTCATCTGACAGTGACACAAAAAAAAACATAGTAATGAATTTTAGATTCCAATTAATCAAAGACATACTTCTAAATACCTCCTTAATTTTACACACTGCACCTTTAAACTCAGAGTCAATACTTGCAGAAATACACTATAAGTACTTACCGGAGATATACTCAACACTGTTATACTTTAGTACTCGGTTTATACTGACAAGTATACAGAAAAATAATTTGCACTTGTATTTAATCCGTTAACTAGTCATGTATATTATATATACAAATATTTTACATTTGCTATAACTATACACTTCCAAAATACTGCTATAGTTGTACTTCCTACTGCTTCAGTACAAAATCAAACATCGATCATTACTCTTAAAGTATATCACAAGAAGACTTTTCGTTTTATTCCAAAGAAGTCTTCTAATAGAACACTTATAAGAGGTTTAATATTAATATACTACACCATGAAAACTACTACAACAACATAAAGTACTACAACATAAGCCGTACTTGGAAATTATACTTTACTTAAGTGTACTTTAAAATGTACTCGATGTATATTTCTTCATATTGTAGTTCTTGTGTCGTGTTTTGGACGCATCATCCTTACAATACGCTAAATATCTGCACATTTTACGAATATATAATGTCTGAAGATGTTTTTTAGATGTAATATGTTGTTTTTCTGCATTACGTAATGCACTTCACTTCTTGGTTCTGCTAACCAGAACCAAGAAGAGTCCAATCCAGCTGCTCTTCACTGGTTACCTGTAACACATAGGTTTGACTTTAAGCTCCTCCTCCTCTTCTTCAATTATAAAGCTTTTATTTTCCTATTTCTATGATATGATTTTATTTTATTATTGGCTTGAATAAACTTTTTCTGAATTCATTTTGAAGTATGTTTTACAAATGTTGTTTTTTTTATTTTTTATATTCATTTAGACTGTATGTAAACTTTGGGCCGCAGTTCTTTGGGCCGCAGTTCTTATAAGAATAATATATTATTATTATTATTATTATTATTAAATATTTTTTTTTAATCACTTCTACAGGAGAGAGACAAAGAACGAAAAGAAACGGAGTTTATTAATGTGATTAAACATTAAAAAAAAAAAAAGAACATTTCCTCTGTCATCGTTGAATGCCCGAATCATGACGGACAGATTTTGAATCGATGATGATGAAGAGTGAAGACATGCTGCTCACTCTCAGTCTGACTCTGGTTTGTTTTTGTTGAGAGCCCCCTAGTGGCAGAAACTTTATTAGCATGTTTTTCCCCTTACTGTCATTTCGGACACTTTACTCCATCAAATACGTCATCCTTGATGTGCAAAATATGATATATTTATATATGCATGTGTAAATACATAATATATACATATAAGTATTATTAATATGTTGTATTTATAGGAATATTAAAAAAAAAAAACTGCATGCAGACACTCACCATCCTCTGAGGCCCCCCAGGTGAATTATAGCCATTGTGAAAATGAAAGGATGTGGACAACAGATTGTAACGTTGTGGGCGGGGAATAATTCATCTCACCTTTAACCAGGAGGAAACAAACTTTATGGCTGAGAAAAAATGTTTGGCGCTATTAAAATGCATTTTTTTCAATATTCAAAGCTCAAATTTCCAAAAAATATATAAAATAAAAAGAATTTCTCACTGATCCAAGAATGCAAAAATTCCAAAGTTCTTCATATCAGCATTAAAAAATATACATATTATATGTCACTAATATCACAAATTAACATTCTAACTTTCAATATCAAGTTAGAATCAAACGTTTTGGGTTGGGTTTTTTCGGCGAATCCTCGATATTGTAATGTATTCCCGTATTTTATGGCATATTGTGATACTTAATTTAAATGTAATACAATTGAAAATTCCTTTTTCATACTATATGTATAGTAATGTAATGTATTATTTACTAATATATTTACTAAATTCTTTATATATCATCGTGTCAAAAATAACAACAACTATACATACGGGTATTTATACGAATGTGATGGTCAGAAAAAAAGCTCCCCTAGTGAGTAAAGTATGAATTATTAGAGTAAAATGTGACATATATAAGATGGATCTCCTCAAGTCGATTCATTTGCAACAAATTTGGACTAAATCGGACCAACAGTTTCAAAATTATGACCCGAAAACGTTTTCAGATATAGCTCCCCCTAGTGTTTGAAATATACAACTTCATCCTGTTCTTCCTCGCACTAAGGCGTTCATTTTAGTTTAATCAGAATACTAGAAATGACAGAGATCAGGGAGATGTTTATGATATGTTTCTCAGATAACACTAAATTAATCTTTAATCTCTAACTTTGTAATTTTCATTTATATCGTAAATTTTTTTTACAACGTTAGATTTGTTTATTGTCATCAAAATGTTATTCTGCAGGGTTTGCTAAAAAGCTACATCAATCCTGGAAGCATATCAGATCGGATGTTGTATTTATTATCTATAATTTTTTTACAATGTATGTAAGATAAAAGACTTTAAAAATGAATTTATAATTTGCGGGATATTTATATTTTGTTTATGTATTTATGTGTGTATATATACATTTTAAAGACTATATATTTCTTTTGACTGTATTTACATATTTTTTTGCTCATAAGATATGATTTTAAACGTAGAAGTCTAAGAAGAATTATTTATAGAAGAATAATGGACAAGTAATAATAATCCATTTCTTTTCTATTTTTTTTTTACTGTTTTTTGTTTTGTTTTCGTTATTTCATTTTGTGCATTTATATGTTATTTTGTGGGTTTGTTTGGTTTTTATTTATTTATTTATCACATGTTTGAAATGAAAAGAGTATCAAGGTTCTTTCCAGAAGGAGGAGATCTAGACCAAAGTTTGGATTTAATTATCTTACAGAGACCCAATAAACTCCTCCGTGGACAGGGGCGAGAGAAATCTGCCTGTTAACGGGCAGAAACCTCAAGAGAGAGAGGGGGAGAGAGGGAGAGAGAGAGAAAACTGAGAGAGAGAAAGAGAGAGAACCGAGAGAGAGAGTAAAAATGAGAGAGAGAGAATCGAGAGAGAGAGAATTGAGATAGAGAGCGAGAGACAGAGAGAATAGAGAAAGAGAGAGAGAGAGAGATAGAAAGAGAGAGCGAGAGACAGAGACAGAGAGAATAGAGAAAGACAGACATAGAGCAAGAGAGAGAGAGAGAGAGAGCGAGAGACAGGGAGAGAGAATAGAGAAAGAGAGGGAGAGAGAGAGACCAAGAGACCAGATCATAAGATGTTTTTACCCATGACACTGTGCATTAAGAAATCATCGCTCCTCTTTTATTATTAGGATTATTAGTAGTGGAGAAATCTGTATCCTGCATCTATAGTGGCAGAAATACCTTTTTATATATATATATATATATATGTGTGTATATAATATATTAATATATATGTTTGTATATATATATGTGTTCATGCATGTATGTGTATATGTATATATGTATGTATATGTATATAAGTATGTATATATATATATGTATATATGTATATGTATTTACAGTATAAATTTGCATGTGTATGTATATACCTATGTATATGCGTGTATGTTTATGTGTGTATGTGTGTGTATATATATATGTATATATATAGTGTTATCTATCTATCTATCCATCCATCCATCCATCTATCCATCCATCCATCCATCCATCCAACGGATTCACGTTTCTCACATTTTTTGCCCTTGGCTGAACTTCCGGTTCGAGCGGTCATGTGACTCAGAAAAGGAAAACCTTCATCAACACCGTGAATACAACAAATGATATTCAAAATCAACTCAGGAGTTTCCATTATTGATGAAGACATCTGAGTTTCCTTCTATCAAGGCTCAACAGGAGCAGACTTTGCTTTTGAAGCTGCCCTTTGCTGTGTGTTTGCGTTGCCACGGCGACACGAGAAGTCAATTTGTGTGATTCACTGCTGGTGGATGAAAGTTTTCTTGAGCTTAATTGTTGTGTTTTTTTGTTTTTTTTGTCGGTTCAGGTCATTAACAAGGACATTTGTTGTTTTCTGACATTGTTTCGCTCATAATTTTTGGCGCTTTGCTTCACGTCCGGGTCGTGTTTGCTGCGTCGCCATGGCGATAGCGATATAGCTGCATGTTTTTTTCATGATAATGAGATAATTAACTCGCTATTAGGAGAAAATTGACATTATAAATAGCCCCTCGTTCTCCACCCATAAGCCATGAATCATTTTATAGTCATTTAAATACCTGGATGTATTTAATTATACTTTTAAACCACCAGTTTGTCCCCGCTTGAACCCGGGGTGTCGGTGCGGTCGGCCATCAGATTCTCCTGTGTTTTAGAGGAGTGGCTTTGGAAGGAGGCCTGAATGAACCGGGGATTTTTTTTCGGTTGGAATGTTTTCAGATAGATTTTTGCCCATTATTTATTTTTATTTTTTTATGCATGTTTACTGACCAAAACTTCAACAAGTCGGAGCGAAACTTGAGGTACGATTTCTGTTCCAGCAGAATTTTTCTATCAGCCCACTCCTGTCAAAATTATAGTTTTTCCCTTCCAGCTGTTATTTGGGTTTGATAAGCAGGCATTAAAACAAGAAAAAAAATGGATGACTGAGTAATTATCTATGTGAGAGCCCACGATATGATTGAATATAATGACATGATTAACATTTTACTGTCAAGAAATGGTCTGTGGTATAAACTAAATAGGTGGTGAAGTAAATGGGTGGTCAGCTGAGCGTTCCATCAGATGTGAGGCCCTTCATGCTGTTGTTTATGGACCCAAATGTTTTGGCCTTTTGTATATCATCAGTGTTAACTGCACTCCGTTCTGGTGTTTGAATGTTTTTACGCCGTGAAAAGTTGTGAGGAAAAGTGCAAAAATGTGGAATTGTGCAGATTAACCATGACAGTTTCAGTGTGTTGTGTGTTTTCAGCTTTTTCCCCAGAGATGTTTATGGTTTAGATGTGGAAAAAAGTGAAAAAAAAGTTCCCCTCTCTCATTTCCCCAGCACCTATGGGTGACCATAGGTGCATTTTTCTCAGTCGACCATCAGAGAGGAGAAGAAGGTCAAAGGGGTGAACATCTAAAACAGTCAGCGCCTCCAGAGATGAACTTTTATTATGTATTTGGTGGATATGAATCAACTCGAGGAGATCTATCTTGTAAAAAGCGTATTTTACTTTGTAGTTCATATTTTACTCACTAGGGGAGCTTCTTTTTTTTTTTAAATAACAAACACTGTTTTCTGGACATCACTCAAAAAATATTTCATGGATCATTTTCTAATTTTATAACTAAGTAGACGTAAATGTGAGGAGGAACTGGGTTGATTTTGGGAGGGGGCAATTATATATTTGTGACACTAGGGGGAGCTTTATCTCTGAAAGTTTTGGACCATCATTTCTCAACTGTTGGTCCCATTTAGTCCAAATCTGGAGGATATATGTGTTTTGCGGCTTTTGCATATCTTCTTTTTTTTTATGTGTTGTGATGTGGCTTTTGTAGATGTTTTTTTTTTAATGTGTTGTTTTGTGGTTTTTGTAGATTGTTTTTCTTAATGTGTTCTGATGTGGTTTTGGCAGATGTTTTTTTTTTTTAAATGTGTTGTGTTGTGGCTTTTGTAGATCTTTTGTTTAATATGTTGTGATGTGGCTTTTGTAGGTGTTTTTTTTTTAATGTGTTGTGTTGTAGCTTTTGTAGCTTTTTTTTTTAAATATCTTTTGATGTGGCTTATGCAGGTTTTGTTTTCCCCAATATGTTGTGCTGTGGCCTTTGCATATCTTTTTTTTTTAAAAATATGTTGGGACATTTTCGCAGATTTTTTTTTTACATTTGTTGTGTTGTGGCTTTTGCAGATCGTTTGTTTTAATGTGTTATTTTGTGGCTTTTGCAGATAGTTTTTTTAATTAGTTGTTTTGTGGCTTTTGTAGATCATTTTTCTTAATGTCTTTTGATGTGGCTGTTGCAGGTTTTGTTTTCCTCAATGTGTTGTGTTGTGGTTTTCACAGATCTTTTTATTTTATTTGTTTTGTTGTGGCTTTTGCAGATCGTTTTCTTAATGCGTTGTTTTGTGCCTTTCGCAGATCGTTTTTTTAAAAGTCTTTTGATGTTGCTTTTGCGGGTTTTGTATTCCTCAATGTGTTGTGTTGTGGCTTTTGTAGATCGTTTTTCGTAATGTGTTGTGTTGTGGCTTTTTGTCTACATGCTAAATAGTTTTCCCAGAAACTTGAACTGGTTCTGACTTAATCAGAGTTAACGGAGACAACTTTATCTTTGACTTTGAGTTGTTTGGACAAGTTTCCCTCTATCAGAGGTTCTGATAATGTTTAAGTTAAAGACATAAACAATTACAGCCTGGTAAGATTTTAACTCTTCAGATGACTAGAATGCCTGAGTCAGTACTACGAGTGTTTCTAGCACGGACCTGTTCACCGCTGGAAACAAACGGAGAGACTTCTGGGAAACTGTGTGGAATTCATTTATGTGATGGATTCTAACATTTTACCAGAGATCGGGAAAACTACAGTAGCATGGAATAAGTTTAAAGACATCAGAGAGAACTTTACTCCTGAGGGAATCTACAGGTAAACATGTTAATGATTGATGTGTGGAACAGACAGAGTCCCATTAGTGAGGAAGTTCCCTCCCCTATGCTGGGGGGAGATGAAGCAACAACAGTGGTCCCTGTGAGAATAAATAGCAGCAGGTTCCACAGTGGACCATCAGAGAGGAGAAGAAGTGAAAGGAGCTGACAAGAGTCACCAGAAGAGTCACAGGAGTGAACATCTAAAGCAGTCAGAGCCTCCAGAGATGAAGACGTTCAGTGTTGCAGTTGCAGTGGCCGTCATGCTCACCTTCATCTGGATCCAGGACAGTTCTGCCGGTCCTCTCACTGAAGTAAGAACGTGACTAAAACTCACCTCCTCTGTTCGTCTACATGCTAAATAGTGACTCTGACTGTCAGTGTGAACAATTCTTCATCAGAAGGTAGAAGAGCCGGAGGAGCCGATGATCCAGCTGCTGAACATGGAGAGACGTCAGTGGAATCCTGGAAGGTTTGTTCAGCTAACCAGATAAATAAATAAACTACTACTTCAAACTTCAGTGTTTGTGTTTTTCCCTCCACAGCCTTGGAAACTCTCCGCGGAGGGAAAAGCGAGTGGGAGACGATGCTGGAGATGAACATCTTGCGTCGGCTGTCCCGTTTGCTGTGGTTGCTGTCCCAACATGAGCGGATGTCGAGTTCTGTGAGTTCCCGGAATCTCCTCAGCGAACACACAACCATGTTCAGATCTTCTCCTGCAGCTTTCAACAGCAGTTTTAAACGGTTTCATGTAATTATCTGAGGAGGTTCGTGGATTTGGTCTCAGCCTTTGATGTCCTCACCTCAAAATAAATAATAATAATAATACATGTTTTGTCTTTTCGGGGCATTTATTCTTTTAATATCTCAGACTCTCAAAGCCTAATTTCAAACAGGAAATGATCTAAATCAGATTTACGAAATTCAGGTGAAATTTTGTTTTTCATGTCAAATAATCGATTTTGCTCGACTTTTATGATAAAGTATTTTTTTTTAAATAAGTGTACCAAGTTGCATAATTCTGTTTAGGAAGTCCTCACATGCTTTAATTAGCCAGAAACATTTTTTAAGGGACATTCTCAATATCATAGTTAATGCCACCTCCTCTATGGCCCCTTTGACCTCTGGTGTCCCCCAGGGCTCCACCCTCGGCCCCTTACTCTTTAGCATATACACGCCGCCACGGGGTCCTATTATAAAATGTTCAGTCACATTTTTTAATAAGGAATACTGAATTAAAATGTGATCCACCAAACAGTTGAGCAGGACATTAAAGGGTTAGTCCACTCAAATGTAAGAAATAACAAATATAAATCTTCTGGACCTTTCTGGATTGGTTATCCTGTTGATAATACTGTGTAGAAGTGACTCCATCATCTTCATTGATGCAAATCTTCACTTCATCTTCACCAAATACAATCATAACATTTTTAAAGTTGTAAGTTTAAAAGTGTATGAATATTTGTTTTACCATGTTACAAAATATAAACAATATGTATGAAAATATCTGCATCTTGCCTCCATCGTTAAAGTAGAACTCAACATATATATTTTTTTCTTTTTTAAGGTCCAATGAGTAAAATCTAGTGATGGCTGCGCCCAATCCCTGACCGGACCTCACCGCTTTTCTTCTCTCACTGGAACGAGGAGTTTTTGAGGAGAAGGACGTCCAAGAGACTTCATCACGGAGGAGCATAAGGCTGTTCGGGCGTTACTGGTGAACAGGTGAGTATTATTCTGGAGCGCAAAATAAAAACCGGATTGAAAAACTGATCAAAAAAAAAAACCACAAGAAAAATCACAGAGCAGGAATTTGGCCGAAACGTATGATTAGCGCTGGAAGTGACGGTACGATCTGGCGAAGTCTTGCGGGATGGACCGGTGTTTTATGCTGGCGCTGATGGTAGGTGATGAGCCGAGATGGAGACCAGGTGTCCAGGCGTGAGAACGTGAGACAGAATCCAGGCCATCCGCCATGATAACAAAGACACACGGAGGGAGAACAGAATACCAGAACCTGGTGCACAAAGCCGGCATTTAACGAACTGGGCCGCAGCAGAGAGTTAATTTTTACTACAAACTCTCAAAGAGTTAAGTGGGAAAGTAAGAAATAATCAATTCTACGAACGAGTCCAAGAAAATCCTTCAGGATCGGATAGAAAGTCTGAATTCACATCTAATCTATACTTGTGCTTCGCGAGGCATCAGGCCACCCGGGTCATCTGGGACCGGTTTGTTCCATGTTCCCAGGATCAGAACCAAGCGAGGTGAAGCAGCTTTTTATCTTCCGTGGAACAAACTCCAAGAATACTTGAGGTCAGCATAAACGTTCAGCTCTTTTAAATCAGGATTAAAACGTTAACGTTTGCTGTGGGTTTTACCGAAGAAGATTCTGGACCTGCACCGAGTCTGGAACTTTAACTTTCTTGTTTTTATCTTTAAATGCTTTTTTTTTCTCTTTTGCGTAGCTTTCTTGAATTGGTAAACATTTTATTTGCTTGATTTTGTTTTAATTGTCCTTTAACTTTACTTTAATGTCCTTCTTTAGTGTTTTTAAATTTCTCTGTAAAGGTTCTTTGGATCGCCTCGTGTCTGAATGGTGGTTCTATATAAATAAAGTTTCCGTGCCGAGAAGCGGTGATGATAGAAACTGTGAACAAACTAGAAACTGCTGGGAAAATTTAAGGATAAATCCCAGAATAACAAAAGTTGTATCGGAATCACCAACATACCTTCAATCCCAGATGAATGAAGTCACTGAAGAGGAGGAAGACCACTGATGATGGTCTCCAACCAAAGAGGAAGACTACTGGTGAAGGTCTCTGACCATGGAGGAAGACCACTGGTGAAGGTCTCTGACCATGGAGGAAGACCACTGGTGAAGGTATCTGAATGTGGAGGAAGACCACTGGTGAAGGTCTCTGACCATGGAGGAAGACCACTGGTGAAGGTATCTGAATGTGGAGGAAGACCACTTGCGAAGGTTTCTGACCATGGAGGAAGACCACTGGTGAAGGTCTCTGAATGTGGAGGAAGACCACTGGTGAAGGTCTCTGACCATGGAGGAAGACCACTGGTGAAGGTATCTGACCATGGAGGAAGACCACTGGTGAAGGTATCTGACCATGGAGGAAGACCACTGGTGAAAGTCTCTAACCATGGAGGAGACCACTGGTGAAGGTCTCTAAATGTGGAGGAAGACCACCGGTGAAAGTCTCTGACCATAGAGGAAGACCACTAGTAAAGTACTCTGACCACGGAGGAAGACCACTGGTCAAGGTCTCTAACCATGAAGGAAGACCACAAATGAAGGTCTCTGAATGTGGAGGAAAACAACTGGTGACGGTCTTTGACTCGGAGGAAGACCACCGGCAAAGTTGTCTAACCATGGAAGAAGACCACCGGTGAAAGTGTCTGACCATGGAAGAAGACCACTGCTGAAGGTCTCTGCATGGACCTGGGCTTCAGGCTGGATTGCGTGATGATGAGTTCCTACTTTAATCTACTCTAATAACTGAATGTTAGCTAACGTCGTGATGATGTAACGTTAGTCAGAGTTAAACCACTCTGAGGAACCAATCAGGCGTTTCTGCTATCAGGCGTCCCCCTCCCTCAAGATGTGCTCAACCAAAGAGTTGAGCTGGACATCAAAGGGTTTTGAACAACATCAACTACAGGAGGAAGTCACGTGATCATCAGAGAGGGAGAGTGTCACTGATAAACAGGGAATATCCTGCGTGTCCGGCGCCGAATCTCATCCGTCGCCACGCAGGAACAAATACAGTACTTGGGTGATCAGGAAGTAACATCCTCCTCTGATCTCTAACGAAAAAAAACAAAAAACACTCCTGGGTGGGAACTTCATTTTACTAAGGGTGGTCTGCTTCCCGAGAGCTAAGCAGGTCCAACTCGGCTCCGCCGTGCCTCACTTGTTATCCGGCACGGTGAGCGGAAGTATGGCACCTAGCCATTAGCGTGTGTGCACGCCATTGTGTTACTCTCACAATTATAATGACCTCGGTGTCGGAATAAATTGCAAATAAATGGCCTGGTGTTAATTCAGAGCAGAAATGGGAGGTCAGCCGTCGTAAAACACGCAGAGAGGCGGAGGGTATTTGGAGTGACAAGCAGAACAATAGCAAATCTGTAAATCTGGAGGTTCTATTAAAACCTGTGTGATTATGATGTAACCCCTCCCTCCCTCCCAAGACACACACACATACACCTACACATGTACACACCATAACACACACATGCACAGACTACCGGTCTGGAGCCTGTGGGACTGCTGCTCTGATACCACCCTCATCCAGCCTTGCAGGGGGCTAAGCGGCGAGCCAGGCCTGCCTCGCGCCGAGACGGATGCCCGCTCTACGCCCCCTTAACCAACAGAGCTGCTGCCAAACCACACAAGGAGATAGTAAATGAGAGCAGCAGGTTCTGTTAAGCCTCCTCACACACACACACACACACACACAGGCATACACACACACACACACACACACACACCATGTGGTTTATTTTATCTGACTCATTCATACACACAGAACACAATGAAGGCAAGCAGGCAGCAATTAGGGGGCTGTTCATCGCTGAGCTACAGTAAACCAGCTCCATAAATCTTCGGCGTGGCGTTTTTAAAGCGCAGAAAACTCAAGCGCTCGGGTGGGTGAGCCGAGGAATTCACAGGATGTTGCTGTTGTTTGGGATTTCATTGGTAGAAAAGTTGATGGCAACCAGACAGAGGTTACAGAGCTGTGAAAAAGTATTTTGCCCCCCCCTCCCCTGATTTCTTCTGTTTATCTAATAGTAAACAGTGTTGGATCCAACATCTGCGTGTTTTGTTATGTAATCTATTACATTACATATATATTACACTCATAGATTATATAGATTAGTCTATCTGATGGAATACGTTTTATGTCAGAACCTTTTCTTTTTTTTAAAGTCTTTTTGTACAATTGTAGACAGTCTGACCTACTTTGGTATTATTAGCTGTGAAAAAGTATCCCCCCCCTCCCCCTCCTGATATATCTTTCTCTCGTGTTTTTTTTTTTTTTTTGTGTTTATCTATATATTAAACTGTGTTCGATCTTCAGTTTTTAAATTATAATTTTATTTCTCTAGAAAGAAAGGTAACGCCTAAAATCCTCCACATGAGAAGATTTCCACCGGCAGAACTTATTCTGATGCCTTTGTCTGCAAGAAAAACTGTAATCAAACTCTTCCCCGGTCTACAGATGTCGTGACTAAATTCCATCCCTGCGGTCGGAATTTTGGCCCACTCTTGCTCTAAAGCAGCCGCATTGGAGGTTTTGTTAGACTGAAATTCTCTTTTCAGGTTCCACCACAGAATTTCAATGGGGTTCAGGTCCACATTGACTGAACGCCACTATTTCATTTGATTTCTTTTGATCCGTTCTGCTTAGCGTCAATGTCTTACTGCGTGACCCACTTGAGCTTAAATGCACAAACTGATGACCTGCCGCACGACATCACCGGGCTTAATGTCCTTATTGTATAATAATAATAATAATAATAATACATTTCATTTATAACGCACTTTACATTTGGATCAAATCTCAAAGTGCTACAAAGTTAAAGCAGATAAAAGCATCAATAAAAAATGAAATAATAACTATATAAAAACCTGACCAAAAAGCAGCAATGTTGAGCAAAGTTATAGGTTCTGCTAAAAAGGAAAGTTTTAAGTCCTTTTTTAAATGTGTCAGTCGTCTGTGGAGCCCTCAGATGGTCAGGGAGGGCATTCCACTGACGAGAAAGCCCGGTCACCCATGTGGGTTCAAAATTTACATTCTAAAAGCATTCACAATTATTCCAGATCACGGGACTCACTGAGAATCATTAAAGTCCCAGAATTTTTAAAATAGCTTTGAAAACCCTTCATATATACCTCGATTTCAGGAAAGGTCAGTTGTATATTTCAGACACTGAAATATAAAACTTTCATTTTCAGCATGAAGGCAGACTGCATTCTTCTCCATACCCAGTTTTATCCATCCGTGTTTGGCACAAGTTCTCCTGAGCCTTGGTTAGATTCTTCCTTCTCTCTTGGCTTTGTTGTGTCAGTTGGTTCTGCATCAGCATCTGCTCTCGAGGCAAAGAAGACATTTAGTCTCCGCAGCTGTTTGATTAACCAGAGCAGGAATATAAGCACTATTTCTGCAAGTGACTCACTGCTGTTGTTGGTCGGAGAAGACGTGCTGAAACAGATGGATGGCTTCTCGCTCAGTCGTAGCTCAGACTCCGGCTGAGTCACATGGATGAATGCGTAGACACGTGTCGCCTTGGCAGCAGACGGAGAGAAGGCTTGACTCGGCTACATGACTATAATGATGATACCTAGCAGACACATTCAGACCTGCTGGTTCTTCTTTCAGCTCTTCCCTTTAAAGGTCTGTTTCCATTTCTCCTTGGTCTCTGCATCTTCCTCTGTCACACCTACCAACTGTATGTCCTCTCTCACCACATCCTGAATCCTCCTCTTTGGTCTTTCTCTTCTTCTCCTGCCTGCAGCTCCATCTCCAGCATCCTTCTACCAGTAGATCCACTATCCCTCCTCTTCACGGGTCAGAACCATCTCAATCTGTCCTCTCTGACTTTGTCTCCAGGACGTCTAACCTGGACTGTCCCTCTGATGTCTCCTTTCTAATCCTGTCCTTCCTCCTCACTCCCAGAGAACATCTGAACATCTTCATCTCTGCCTCCTGTCTTCTGGTCAGAACCACCGTCTCTGAACCATCCAGCAGACCTGCTCTCACATCCATCTTGGAAACCTTTCCCTTCACTCCTGCTGATACTCTTCTGTCACAGATAACTCCTTACACTCTTCTCCACCTACTCCACCCTGCCTGCACTCACGTCTTCACCTCTACTCCACACTTTCTGTTGCCAGGAACAGTTGACCCCAAGTCCTTAAACTCCTGCATCTCCTCCACCTCTACTCCTCCATCCTTACCCTTCCTCCTGCCTCCCTTTCATTCACACACATGTATTCTATCTCACTGCCATTGACCACCATTCCTCTTATCTCCAGCGACATAAGGTCACCTCCAGGTTCTCCTCCACCTGCTTCCTGCTCTCACTACAGATCACAATGTCCTCCTCCAACATCTCAGTCCATGGAGACTCCTGTCTGACCTCCTCTGTCAGCCTGTCCATCACCACAGCAAACAGGAAGGGAACTGCTGCCCGAACAAATGTCTCCTCTTTTCTTCACCCAGCTTCCACGACTTTTCCCCAGATCTTCATTGTGAGTCTCATCAGCTTCATGTCTCTGTAGCTGCTGCAGCTCTAAACATCACCCTTCTTCTTTAAAATCAGCACCACTCCACTCCCCCCTGCCTCCATTCCTCAGTCATTCTCTCACTCTCCTTGATAGTGTTGAAAAAAAGGACACATTTAATCCAATAATACATTTTATCCTCCTGATGTGACCAGCAAAAAGTTGGAAACTGCGGGAAATGACGAAGAATTGAAAAAGTTCCTAAATTGCGGTTTTCCTTGTGTTAACACTACTTACGCTATTATTTTTGTAACTTTTTTTTATCGTGGCAATCAAGAGTAATAGCCAAAGCATTCAAATTAAATAGTAATCAACCAGAAATGCACTCTCGTTTTCTAATGAATGAGATGATGATGTTTTTTTTAACCACCAAGCTGCTCAGGCAGCAGCTTTTAGGTCAGTAAAGCATTTATGGCTAAGTCTATAACTTCAAATAAGCTATTATTGGAGAAAAATGTTACTTTTGTCAGGCGAACATCCGACTAGACATCAACCAGTGCTTGCAGCTCTTTGAATTCACGTTCATGAGAGGAGCTGCCAATGCAGCGCAATGACGTGTTCCTTATCTGGCAGAGTAGCAGCATGTTAGCAGATTTACAGCACTATGGGGTTACTTTTTAAGAGAGTTTTATGGCTGTTAAAAATTGCCTTGACAATCTATCAGATAGCTGTTGATATATTTTCATCTGGTGCAGAGCAGTGGAATAACCGACTGACAGACTGACGTCCCGAGAGCTCCGCATAGCTGAAAGTGAAGGATGCAGTTGAAAACGCGAGGCTATTTTTCTATTTAATGAGAAATTAAGGACATTGGATTGAATGCACAGCTTTGAATTAGGTCACGGTTTACGTCCGTCAAAACATATTTGTTAAGTGCGCTTATTGTGAATTGTATTATTCCTTTTTAAACATCCACAGATGAAGTGTTTGCTCTGAAAGTGCTGATGGAGAAGTACAGAGAAGGTCAGAAGGAGTTGCCTTGTGTTTTTGTGGATTTAGCGGAAGCGTACGACAGAGTCGTGGGAGGAAGTCTGGAGGGACGGGAAAGTATGTTCGAGTTGTACAGGATATGTATGAGAAGCGCATGACAGCGGTTAGAAGTGGCGAAGGATTGATGGATAAATTCAGGGTGGAGGTGGGACTGCATCAAGGATGGGCTCTGAGCCCCTTATTGTTTGCCATGGTGATGGACAGGCTGACAGAGGAGGTCAGACAGGAGTCTCCATGGACTCTGATGTTGGTGGAGGACATTGTGGTAAGTAATGAGAGCAGGGAGCAGGTGGAGGAGAAGTTGGAGAGGTGGAGGGATACGCTGGAGAGAAGAGGAATGAAGGTCAGTTTCAGCGAGACAGAATTCCTGGTGTGAATGAAAGGGAGGCAGGTGGAACGGTGAGGATGGAGGAGTAGAGGTGAAGAAGTGAGTGCAGGCAGGGTGGAGTAGGTGGAGAAGAGTGTGGGGAGTTAAATGTGACGGAATAGTAGCAGCAGGAGTGAAGGGAAAGGTTTCCAAGATGGAGGTGAGAGCAGTTCTGCTGGATGGTTTAGAGACGGTGGTTCTGACCAGAAGACAGGAGGCAGAGATGAAGATGTTCAGATGTTCTCTGGGAGTGAGGAGGAAGGACAGGATAAGAAAGGAGGACATCAGAGGGACAGTCCAGGTGAGACGTCCTGAAGACAAAGTCAGAGAGGACAGATTGAGATGGTTCTGACCCGTGAAGAGGAGGGATAGTGGATCTCCTGGTAGAAGGATGCTGGAGATGAAGCTGCAGGCAGGAGAAGAAGAGAAAGACCAAAGAGGAGGATTCTGGATGTGATGAGAGAGGACATACAGTTGGTTGGCGTGACAGAGGAAGATGTAAACAGATGATCGCTGTGAACAGCTCAAAGAAGAAGACAAAGACGTTATTATTTCTAAAGATGAAGAACACTGGGGAATAGAAAAAGGGTTTTCAATGAATCTTCAGATCCAAAGAGTTAAAATCAGATAAACAGCTTTTCCTGTAAAATCTCATTCAACTCAGACTCACCCAACAGATTAGTCATCACTCTCTACAGTTAATCACTCCAACCAGCAACAGCAGAGAGCAGAGTGTGAAGTGGAGGCTCAACCGCAGGTCACGCAGCAAAGGCTGGGCGCCATCCACACACACACACACACACACACACACACACACACAAACACGCAAACACATGCACACACTCACATGCATTTACACACGCGCACACAAACACACACACACACACACACACATACACACACACAGACATACACGTACACACACACACGTACACACACACACATACACACACACAGACATACACGTACACACACACACACACACACACACACACAAACACACACGCAAAAACACACACAAACACATGCACACCGACACACACACACGTACACACACACACACACGCGCGAACACATGCACACCGACACACACACACATACACATACACACACAAACACACACGCACACACATGCACACACTCACATGCATTTACACAGGCGCACACACACACACACACACACACATACACATACACACACACACACAGACATACACGTACACACATAAACACACATACACGCATACACTTACACACACACACATGCACACCGACACACACACGCAAAAACACACAGACGCATACACACATACACTTACACACACGCAAACACACACTCACATACATTTACACAAACACACGCGCATTCGCAAACACACACACACATACATTTACACACACACACACACACACACACATACACACACACACACAGACATACAGATACTCATACTCATACTCACACACACACACTCACACATTCGCAAACACACGCTCACACTCACACACACACACTCACACATTCGCAAACACACGCTCACACTCACACTCACACACACACACACACACACACACACACAATGGTGGCTGGGAACCACTGACATGGGGTCAAGACCTCCCTTAAGGCTGAGTTGATTAAACAGATCTCTACAACCCACGCATGGCCCAGTAAATGTTCTGGTGATGACAACTGGGAGCATCAAAGGCTCAAGCCTTCCCAGAGAGAGAGAGAGAGAGAGAGAGAGAGAGAGAGAGAGAGACCAGTCCAGTTAGTCCGACCCAAGCTGCTTCCACACCTGAAACTCGTATTCTTGTCACCTGGTATACATTTGATCTGGTTAGTGTTGCTCTCACATTGCAAATGTTGCCTCACAGCGAGAAGGTTCCCGGTTCAAATCCACCTCTGCCCCTGGGTCCCTTCTGTGTGTGACTCACATGTTCCCTCCTTGTGGTTGTGTGGGTCCCCTCTGGATACCCCGGCTGCCTCCCACAGTCCTTAAAACATGAAAGACAGATGGGTCGGTGCTTCTACGTTACCTGTAGGTGTGAATGAACGTGTGAATCCTTCTCTGTCCAGGCGTTGACCCTCTGATGAACCGGAGGCTTGTGCAGGTTGTACCTGGCCTGTTGCCCGAGGGCAGTATCAGTAGGCCCGCCCCCTCTTGATCCTGATCAGGAGGAGGCGGACAATTCCCAAAATTCAGAGAAGTTTTATCTGAATTTGGGGAAGGTCAGGTGAATATATCCACCACCTGACTTTGGGAAGCTTCACATTTGATTTGAGGATTAGGTGTACTGCTTGTGCAATGCAGAGGATTAGGGGGCTTTTCAGGGATATACCCTCGCAGTCAGGGATGACAGCATAGGCCTACATGGTTTGGAGACCGATATGCGTCGGTAATGGGGGGGTTGTCACATCAGTGTAACCCTCGTATCTTCTCATCCTCAGATGTTTAAACACCCTTGAATACCTTGTCCTCTAACCATGAGCTCCTTTTGACCTTTGACCTTCTCCTTCTTTCGATGGTTTCCTACCTGCTGTGCTTAATTGTGATTTATCCTAGTCTGAACCATCTGAAATAACTCACGGTCCAGTTGGATTAGGACTATGAATACCTGTTCTTGTTGGGCCAAAGTCCAGCTGTTGGAGTCATACCTTGATCGGGAGGGGGGGGGGGGGTCTCACACCTGCTCTATAAGTCCGGAACAAACAAGGTAGGTGTGAAAGCACCCTGAAGCACAACTGCCTGCTGCAGTGGCCTCCACTTCCACCCACTCTCCGCTCCTCGAGGACCCCTGCCTCTTTTCAGGCGGATAATGCTTGTTTGCACATTTCTGTCGGTGGAAATCATTATTTCCTCCACAGACCCTCCAAGTCGGGCCAAAGCTCTCTTTTTGAACACAGTGGACAATGAGACCCTACTTTACCCCCCGCTGTGCTCATAGCCATTTAAAACCTTGCTTACCCACTATGCAACTCTTGGCTCAGGTGAGCGGCCCCCGCTGGACGCAGCGCAGTGCCACTCCAGAATCACACAACCCCACTACTCTGAGCCAAAAGTGTCAGTTATGGCTCAGGTACAACCCTTATGGGCCCTTACTGAGCACATTACATTCAATTCCACTGCTTTTAATATACTTTAATAAGACCTGTTCTCGATTAATTCTCCCTTGAAACCGGTAGTAACACGGCTACTAGGCACACATAAAACCCAATGAATGGAGTAGGGCTGCCAGGGAGTCAGGAGGGGGAAAATAGGAATCCTTGTGGATTTGTCCTCACCAGCTGGCTCCTGAGCCCGACATAATGGTTGTGCCCATGGCTCTCAGAGCAGCAGTTAGGAGAAATGTTTGCCCAGTCTCTAATGCGTTTAAGGTGCACAGTATGATTCAGTTCAAGTCGTAAAGCCCCTCGCGTGTCATATCCTGCGAGGACGGATAGAGCCGCTTGGCCGCACTCCCCTCAAGTGATCCGGGACAATGGCTTTGTGTTCGTGGGTTTGGACTGAAAAATCCAGACGTTTCAGCGCAACACGGGTTCAAGTAAGCCAAAAAAATACTTACAGCACCCACAGGGAAACGCGGCACCGGGTCAGCACAGAAACGTCTGTCTGTTCCGTGTAATGGGTGGTGATAAAAGTTTAAAAAAAAAAAAAGAGTCCCCTGTCTCTCACTGCACCTGCTGTTATGAAGCCTGGCAGCAGAAACACCCACCACTGCAAGTGACTCATAAATATTCCCCATTTGTCACCCAGGAATGAAAGAAAAACAGCATGGTGATATTGATATGCTCGCTGAGTAATAAGAACATGAATCTTTCCACTTCCTGTCCAGCAGGTGAGGCCGAGTGACTGCCATCGGCCCGCACTTCCAGGGCCGTTAGAGTTTTACAATTTCCTGTTTCAAATGTCGCAAACCAAACAACTGTCACAGGCAGTTAGCTTTTATTAAAGAACATATTTATTTTGGGGATTAAAATGTTACCTAGCAACGTCCAATGAGGGCAACAATCCGAAAGCCCAGAGTTGACTTTGGATTGTATTTTATGCAATTAAGGGGCGAGTTGAGCAATAAAATTCACCCATTAATGCCACCATTTAGTGGGCTTGTACCCACCGTGATGGCTAACACATGGCAAACTCGCTGAAAATGTTATGACCTCTTGTCCTTTCACACCGCTATGTTCCTACTCATTGCTCTTTTGGGCCGTGCCAAATACCGGGGCTAACCCATAATGATTCCAGATTTCCCTCAACTGTAGAGCGAAGCTACGGCTCGTTATACAGTTATTAAAAAACGGCAAATTGTTACAGCGTTTATTATCCCGGGCAATCTTATTTGCCGCACCAATGTCAGACCTTCCATTTTATTCCATCGGCATTGGAATAAATGTGTCACATATGCCACAACTGGACACTCACAGTAGGCGACAGCATGCCAATGTGGAGAAGAGGTCATTAAGCCCCTCCCCTCATCCGCTCGTTGCATACAGTTAGATGCCGTTACGTGCCACAAGAACCTGCTTTAAACGCACAGATTGCTATCGCTGATCTAGCGTAGAGCACTGACAGGGTCATTTCCTGTCAGTGGTTTCACTTGTTGGGCCTTTGAAGCGGGCTTTAATAATAGGATCCGGCAAAAGTAATGAAAACGCTCGCCGTCAGATTAAAAGAGAGCTTCAGTCTCAGCCACCGGATCGCATCCAGCACCGACATGACAAAACGTGCACTCAAACGCACACTTTACACAATGGGTTACAGAGGGAGGGGCCAATCCTCCTGATGAGTGGATGACTGTCTAACCTCTTTTTTAAAATATTTTATTAATTTATACGTTTATTTATTTACAATTTTTATATGTATTTTTTTTTTCTTTAAATTGATTTGTTTACTTTATTGATTTATTTTTTTCCTTCATTTTTTTCTAATTTATTTATTTACATTTTTTAAATTTAATTTATTTCCTTTAAAGTTTTTCCTTTTGATTTATTTAAATTTTTTCCTTTTTTGGCAAAACTTTTCTTTGATTTATTTTTTATCTTTCTATTGGTTTCATTTAAATTGTTTTATTTGTTTTCATTTATTTTTCCTTCGCTTCTTTTTTTTCTTATTTTTCTCGTGCTTTTATTTACATTTTAGATTTTTTTTTGATTTTATTTATTTTCTTAAAATAGTTTTCTTCTAATTTCTTTTATTTAAAAAAAAAATTTTCATTTATTTATTTTTTATCTTTTTATTGGTTTCATTTAAATTGTTTTATTTGTTTTTATTATTTTCTTTTTTTTCCTTCATTTTTTCTCGTCTATTTATTTACATTTTTGATTATTTTCATTTTTTTTTCAAACTTTTAATTCTTTTACTTACATTTAAAAAAAAAAATGTATTTGACTTTTTTTTTACATCTTTAAATTGTTTTATTTTCACTGGGAATACCATCAGGGTCCTGTTTGTTGTTGTTTTTGCAGCAGCAGACGGAAAAAAAAAAGTCCAAGGAAAAAAGGTGGGAAATAAAACAAACAATTCCTCAAAAATGTGCGATGGGATTTACTTTGCACCCCTTTATTTTTCCATGATAGACTCTGTAGCTGTGGTGGTCTTACGCTTAATGAATCCACTTCACTGCAGTTCCTCTCCATAAGCCTCACGTTTAATCCTTCTGTCTGGAGCAGTGATAGTCTGGCCCACGGGATGACATCTGTGAATCGTTCATTAACTCCTAACCAGCAGCAGATGTATTTAGAAAACAACACACAGCATCCATGACGTGTTCCAGTCCGTGCAAACGTCGTCTTCGCTTTGCTTCACCGTCCAGCTGACTGCATGGAATCGTTTATTGACGTCGCCTTTGGAAGAATGCGTTCCGTGAAGTTGCAAAAAAACGACTCTTCTATTTATTTCTAATTTCATTTCACTTTTTCGCTTTGTTTGTAAATATATCTATTTGTTTGTGACCCGCTTCTCTTCCTCGTCCGATTGTATTTTCCCATCATGCACCTGAATAAATGAGATGTTTGTGTGAAAATGTTTGCGGAATAGTGTGTGAAACCGCTGTGTTTTGTTTACAACAACAAGTTTACATTTTTACATCACTCTAGTGGAATAACATGGTTTCCAGTTGAAACTTGTTTTCTTCAGTTTCCCTTTTAGTAAATAACATTTACCTCAGTCCCGACACAGACGTAGGAAATTCAAGGTTTTCATGTCACATGACCACATGATTAATAATTTGCATGTATTGATTCCAGCTGGAAATACTTCATTTAATTGGGTTTTACAAGACAAAGTTATACAAGCGTCGTACAATTTGTATTTTTTTTTTAACACACATTGTTTAATGGTTATATGTACAACTACACTGTAAAAAGAGAATAGTTGATTCACTTTACAAAAAGTACAAAAAGTACTTCAACAAGCAACACTCTTATTATATTTATATTATATTATATTACTCTCGAATATTTTCTACTTTGAAATTAGGCTCAATAAATTCACTTTTAATTGATTTTTAGTTCTATATTCCCAGCATGCCTCGGGAAAATGTGTTTCTACAAAGTTTTCTACAGTGTTGGCAGCCTTCTGTCAGGTGCTATGTTCATAAAAATTGGAAATTTCAGCTTCAAAAATCCCAGCTTGCAACAATATAGATTAAAGATGTTGTTTTATATCAGAGTAAATTTAAGGTTTAAGATGTAAAAATGGGTACAATAAAGGTTAAATTAATAATTAAAGTTTGTAGGGAATCAAAATTTTGACATGAGAAAAATGAAAAATATCGTTTTTAACAAAATTTCATCAATTTTTTTGGTTAAAATAACAGTTTTTTTGCAAACTAAATAAAATAAAATAAAATGATGGTAAAGAAAAAATGCCGTTTAGCCTTAATAACAAAAATCTTTTTCTTTATTTAAAAAAATGTAACTGATTTCACTAACGTTACAGATTCGTCATTTTCTGCCGTGTCTGCCGCCGCCGCAGCTCCCTGGTTCTAACGCTTTAACTCAAAAACTATCTTACAGATCACCTTCAAACTGTATATCCCCATAGATATAAATGTGAGGAAGTACTGGATTGATAAGATCCCTTGTATATTTCCGCCACTAGGGGGAGCGTTATCTCAAAAAACGATTTCAAACACGAATTTATCAAGCGGTCGGTTGGATTTAAATTGATGCATAAATGTGAGTTTGTTTTTAGTGTTTCGGGACATGACCTCACATGTGATTCTAGTTTAAGATGAAGAGTAAACTGGCCCATCCTCCTCTTTTTCTCTAACGTGTGCGTCACGTCTCTTTCTCACAATAATCGTACAGAAACTCAGATTTGCTGGCGTGGCGAGGGGCAGCTGTGGCCGCCGTGGACTGAATCCAGGGACAATAGTAATTGACTTTCAGGGGTTTGTTTCATCTGCGGGATGTTTGATCTACGGTTGGGACAATAACCGTATTACCCATAATCCTACAGTCATGGGACGTCTACCGCTGGGTTGACCTCATGTCCGAATTTTTTTTTTATTTGAGCGCATTTCTCTTTTTTGTGCTGGTGAAAGCAGCGAGGAGTTTGTGTTTGAAGGGGCAGCAGAACCTCACCATGGCCCGGAAGGTGGGCCCATATTGTGTCTGGTTCCTATGCGGGTCTCCTCCAGAACACAGACCGTCTCCGCTGCTGGAACACTTTATCAAAGAGCCTTAAAAATGTTCTCCATGTGTGACGCCGTCTTCTGTGCCTCAGTCCTTCTTTCCTTCCAGTCAGCGACTGCAGGTAAAGGAGAGTAAAAGTAGTTCACCTGAATCAGCTGTGCCAATCAACTCACCTGTCCCTGATTATTTCTCCCCCAACAATCTCTCTCTCTCTTCTCTCGCTCTCTCTCTCATTCTCTCTCTCTTTCTGTCATTCTCTCTCTCTCTATGTCTTTCTCTCTCTCTCTTTTTCTCTCTCTCAGTCTTGCTCACTCTCTCTCTCTTTCTGTCATTCTCTCCTTCTGTCTCTCTCTCTCTCTCTCTTTCTCTCTCTCAGTCTTTCCCTCTTGGATTTGGGAGCGTTTGCTTCCATTTGGAGGGTTGGACATGTCGTCTGTAACATTGCTGAAGAATCACTTGTGAGAAGAAGATAAAATAAGTTGTTTTTGTGTTGGGGTGTGGGTGGAGGGGATAATGTGGTGTATTATTAGGTTCTGATCCAATGTGATGGTGGTTTTTGAATCGCAAATGAAATATATTGGCCAATAAAGAGATGTTTAAAGGTCAAAGGTCTCTCTCTCTCTCTTTCTCCCTCTCTCTCATCTCTTTCTCTGTCTCTCTCTCTGTCTCTCTCTCTCTCTCTCTCTTTCTCTCTCTGACTTTCATTCTCTCTCTCTCTCTGCAGCTCCACTCTTACTCAACCCTTTAATGTCCTCATCATGAAAAAAACAATGGAAGAAATATTTCTTTGTCTATTAAATTCTTATTCTATTACATATTTTTTTAATTCGTTTAACATCCTAAACATTCAGAATTGACCAATTTACAAATGGTTTTGTCCAGAATGTTTTTTAAGCAGTAAAAAGTAAACAAAAATCAGCCTTTTGTAATGATTGTGAGTTTTTATGATGATAAACATGAACTTTATCCCGACAGGAAAGATATATCAGGATTCTGACTATTTAATGGAAAATCACTTCACCGACATAAGAAGTCGTTACTTTTATTATAAGCTGACAACTCAGCAGTTTTGCCAACGCATTTTTTTTTTTTGAAAGGAAATGATTTGACCCTCGTTAGACATTTCTGTTTGTTTGTGTGTATCAGGTTTTATCGTTCTGATCCACGAGTCCTCACACGACCAGAACGATCCCTGCTTCTGAGACCAAACGTCTCCAGTGATCTTTCTCTGGCGGTTCTGAAACCTCTGGGCTTTTACACCTAATCTGTTTGATATTATTCGGTCCAAGCGGACCCTGGTTTGGATGGTTGGCGTGTTTTGTTTGGGCTGGCGTGATGACTGTCAGCGTGATAGATTTGATCTGACAGAGTGAGAACCAACCACAGACGGCTATAAATGCTAAATCGACTGTACTTAAACTGCATATTTCTTGTCTAACCGACCATTTAAGTGCTTTACAACTCCAGACAGCATTCACCCGTTCACAGACTGGGGTCAGGGGCCGCCCACTCATCAGGAATGATAACCATTCACACACCAGTGGCTCAACCAATAGGAGCTAATTGATGTCCGGTACCTTCCTCCAGCACCTCCTCACGGCAGCTCAGTTTCTCCATTAGCTCATTGTACCTAAAAACAACCCGAGCAAGTGGACTGATCTCACTTTCATCAGCATGTTAGCTCTTTATTCCAACTCCTGCTAACGTTTCCGCTCTCACGCCTTCATCTGAGCGAGGGGACGAGACGGTGGCGGTCACGCAATTTCTAAGAGGTGCTATAAGATGGACCATTTGATGTCATAACGTGAGGATTAAAGGATGAAACGTTTCAGGGTCCTGCTGACTGAAAGGCTTTAGGTGAAAGATGAGGCTGGAAACACTGTTCAGGTTTCGCCTTTAAATGGTCGTAACATCGCTCCTCTGATGTTTCCTGACCTGAACAAAATGGAAAACCATTGACTTCCCAGAAAGCATTGCAGGCAGCTGTAAAGATAGCTGACTACTACTACTAGGCAACAATGGATCATCACCCAGAGTCCTTTGCTTGTAAGAGGAAGCTATAGCGACGATAAACGCACAACGCCGATATGTGTCACAAGAGGTAAAGGGATGAAAGATTAACCCCGACGGAAATAACGGTGACGCCCAGGACAAGGACAGGGACACGAGGTGGGCTCAGGGAAACAGTCTGGACCCTTGAAGAGACATTCATGGGAGTGCAGGAAGATCCAGGTACGTCAGAGGAAGTTTAGGTGTGGACGGAAGGAAGGTGACCCCGGTCCAAAGGATCCTCCATTAACTATATGTGCCCAGAAGTGCATACGGACCCCATCCAGCGCCGCCGCGGAGAACCGAGCCGAAGAAGGAAAGAAAGAGACAAAAACTTCTGCCTTCTAGTTTGAAAGTGGTCAGCAGTGAGATCAGAGGAGGGTGGAGCTCGGCCACAATCAATCGGAGAGGCAGAGTGAATCATATCGGGACCATCTTGTTTGTGGAGGCAGAAAGCCACCCACCCCGAGTTGGCATCAGCGCCAGGATTTCAGCCGACGAAAGGCAGTTTTTCTCGCCACTGTCTCCAAGCGCTTGCTCATGTCAGAATCGTTGGATCTCAAGAATAAAGAGGACGATGTGTTCTTTTTGGAAGGAGCCTTGACACAACATTTGTTGTGATTTGGCGCTACATGAATCGTTCATATAGGGATTTGGACCCTGCTGCCGAGCAGTGCTGGAGAGTGTTGGAGGACGAGGGCATCCCGCCCTGACGACCTCAACTCAAGGTCACGGCTACAAACATTTGTAAGCAGTTGTAGCCTGCATTTATTGCATCGATGATGATGATGATGATGATGATGATGATGATGATTAAGCTCCTGCTAGAAGAGTTAATACATTTATGTTACAGTTATATGTGGGCGACTAACATTATATAGTTATTCCTGCTCTGGCTGTTCCACTTTGAGGAGTGACAGTTATCTTCGGCTTTGATGTATTATATGATGTTATATTTTCTTACTAGTAAACTTTTGTCGGGTTTTGGGGAACACAGTTTAATGTCAAAGGATGTGTTCAGCCAAGAAAAGGCATCACCTCCTGCCAGGGAACCGGGCCCAACCTGCTACCGGTCTGGGTGGAGGGTGTTGATGTGGAAAGTGTCGCGTCATATACGTAGCTGAGACTTCTTCTGAACCGAAGAACCCGATCCGTGGTTTGAATGGAGCTGGACTTCATCAGTAACAGAGGACCCTCAGCAGATCTATCATGGACAATACCCATCAGCCCCTTCAGTGACAGACTGCTGTCTCTGTCCAGCCCAACAGAATCCATAGAAAAACATATAATACGCATGAATTAAATCCCATAGATCCTTAGATTAGATAGATTTTTCTGGTATAGATCTATAGATAGATCTTAAAGAGGAAACGATAGATCTATAGATCTTCATATTTAGATGACAGATTTCTGTGGTATAGATCTAAAAGACTTAATTCAAGCTTCTTTGCATGCTTTATTTTCTAGATCTAGAGCTCTATCTATTCCTGTCTAAATCTTTAGATCTATCTATTCCTCTTTTAGATGTTTCTATAGCTCTATCTATAGATGTATAGAGCTATTTATCTCTAGATCTATCAATAGATTTATAGATCTATATATTCATTTAAAATGGAAAATGCTAGATCTATCTACAGATCTATAGATCTTTCTATAGATCTTTCTACAGATCTTTCTATAGATCTATGGATCTAGATAGATCAATATATAGATCTATACAGATATCTTGATCAAAAATAGGAAACTATATTTCTATAGATCTATAGAAAGCTCTACCTAAAGTATGCAGTGAGCTCCTGAGACAAATGTTGGGGTACTTAAAGGTCACCGGCCCTGAAGACGAACACCGGATCATAAGAAGAAGGAGATATTTCATCACCTACGGAGGGATCACATGATTCCAGGGCTTTAACCCGAGGGTGAAGGCTGTGACTGTGTCTAAAGGGTGATTTATATATATAAATATATATATATTTATACCTATGTGAGGCGTGAGATTCTGCTGCTACCGTCCGAGCTTCATGAGATCTTCCTCTCTGCGCCGCGTTCCAGGAGGATTTGTTCCCAAACAGACTTTAATCCGACTTCTCCAGGATCGTGTAAGTGAATAAGTGCATCACAGAAAGAGCCGGTTGATTTTGCAAGCCTGACGAAAAACAAAAAAGCCACGACCAGACTCCCGTCGTCGGTCCGTTTCAAAGTATGACGCCGGAATGAAATGAGTCTCCGAGAGAACGCCATGGATTTGTACCATCCATGAGGACACGTCACCGTGAATCACAAAAAAAACCTCACAAACAGCAGCGTCATGCCGCCGAGCCTCATTGGACTATGTCCAATCCTTTGGCCGGAGGGAGCAGATGGATCGTGGAGCGTGATGGATCTCACCAGCGTTTGTGAAAGCGACTAACTCTACCGGGAAAAGTTCCGTTTGGGGAGCAAGAATAAACCGCCTCCGTCAAACATTCACATGAAATGTATTTTAATAAAACACAATGTACACATATGCAGTCTTATGACCATACATTAGCGGGACCCTAATTCTTAAACCTAGAATATGTCAAAGCATAGTTTGTCTTCTTCTTCTTCTTCTTCTTCTTCTGCTTCTTCTTCTTCTTCTTCTTCTTCGTTAAAACATTGAAATCAGTAGACGAGGTCGAAAATGAATTTAATACAACTCTTTTTGCGTGACATCAGACGGAAACATCTTCCACATGTTAAAGATATGCACTGCTATAAGGAAGTCAAAGAATATTTCAGCATATAAGAGTAACAGTATGAGGCAAAAAAAACTAAACAAAAACAAAAAAAAACACAAAAAGAAAACCTCACCGATCCGAAAAAAAAAAAGTACAAAATAGAATTAATAAATAAATCAAATATATATACCATATAAATGAAATAGCTATGTAGCGGCTATGTTTATTATTCTTATTATTATTCGTATTATTTTGTTTTTAATCATTTTTCATCTGTAGCTGGGTGTTACAACCTTTTCATCTCTAAAACATTTAGAACGGCGAACAGGTCAAATACTGAAAATACAGTAATAAGCTTAGATCGACTTTTTACACGTGAGTCCGTCGCCATGCTAGTCCAACGACTCACTTCCTCGTCTTTGTTTTTTTTTTTACTTCCTTTTTCTTTTTCTTATCCACACTATACAGTTAGAGCATAAAGCGGTCGGAACGTAAACAGTTTGTGCTGAGAATAAAATACTTTGCAACTATGCACGGTCATTTTCTTTAATATTACTCTCAAAAAAAAAATGTACAGAACATAAAGGCCACGCATGGGAACACTTCGGCGCCATTCTGAGGGGAAGGTGAGGCATAAATACAGAACCGACAAGAAAACAGTCTCTTTCCTCGTCCTTCAGCACTTTTTTTTTTTTTTTTTTTTTTGCTTCGGCCACATTTCCTCCTCTCATCCTCCCTTTTTTACCTCCCTCCTCTCCCTCCCCACTCTCTCTCTCTCTGCCCAGCCAACTCCCTCGCCCACCTCTTCTCTCCACCTCCCTCTCTCCTCTGGGTGCCCCCCCCCCCCTCTCCGTCCTCCAAGCGCCCCTGCACGCTTAATGACATTGTTAATGACGGGAAATGAGTTCAGTAATGTCAACTGTAAAAGTCCAGGAGGCAAAGGGTGGTGCCGAGAGAACGCCCGGGCCGGTCGCTGCAGCGGGGGCCGGGGTGGGGGAGTGAAGCAGCGGGAGGCAGAGGCATGAAGCGTGGGTTTAAGTGAGTCGGTACCGATATTCGTACGTCAGACATATGCTTTTGGCTGTGATGGACCGAGTCCGTGGGGGAGGTGGGGGTCGGGCTGGGAGGCGGAGTCGTGGGAGGCGGTGTTTTTTTTTTTTTTGGGTAGTCTACGGTCAGAACGTGGGTGCAGCAGCGGCTAGCAGCGTCGCGTTGGTTCTTTGTTCAATGTAGTTCCAGTTTTCACTGGCTGGCGCGTGCCGAGGCCAAGTGGTCGCTGTGCTGGTTCTGGGCCCGAAACCGCAGCCTCTGCTTATTCTTCTTCTTTGGTTCTTTGGGTCGGTGCTTCCCTGAGCCACCTGCGAGGAGAAAGTGAAAGGAAGAGAAACGGTCATCTCTCCGACACTGCAAAAACTTCCAATCTGTGTATTTGCAGACGAAAAGAGGCGACAACTCTGAAGGAGTATCGTTCCAGCGTCGTTGTTAAAATCTCAAATGTTAAAGAACAAAACGCTCCTTTCAAAAGGAATTTCTTTTTTTATCATCACCACCTTCCATATATAAGTAACATTGAGGCCCAAATTACATTTAACAACTCATTTTAGGATCTCCTTAATCGAAACGTTACGTCTTATTTCAAGAATTAAAAGAGAAATTTGAATTTCTCTATTGACATTTTTACGTTTTTTTACTTATTGTACTATTTTTTATTACCTTTCAAAACATAATGAAAGATAAAGCCATGAAACCAAAAAACTGAAAAATACAGAGAATAAAACAGAAGATTAAGAATCAAAACGTTAAAACATAACAGGATCGATAAAAGAGTCAGAATTTAAAATTTGAGATAAAACCGAAACAATGAGATTTAAAGAAATATTTAAAAGCCCCCCATTCGGTAAAATCAGGAAAGAATTTCCTCCTTTTCTTTCAAAAGGAAAGGCTTTAAAAAAGAAGGAGAAAAAAAAGAAAGAAAGCCTTTCCGGGGGGATTTGCAGCCAAGGACAGGGGTCTCTGAGACCCTCGGAGGCCACGGATCGTAAAGTTTGTCCACTAGACAAATACTTGATTACTCGGAATTCAGTTTGAAATGCAATAAACTTACTGAAGTAAGTTTCACTTTCACACTCTCCTTTTTTTCATCGATTGTCATGGTGAAAAATAAAGTTTTTCATTATGACAATTTGTTAAAAACACATAAATTCACTATGAATAAAACAAACTTTTTGTAAAATTTACAGAAAAAAAGATGAAAAGTGTTATAACCAACTTTAACCATTAGAAGATGTTGAAAAAATTATATATATTTATGAAATAATGTTGATTTCTAGATTAAATTAAAGTCTGAATCGATTGTAAACTAATTATATTTTATTTCATTAACAGTGTAATTATTCGAAGGCCCACAAAATATATATTTTTATGGTAATTTACCGTAATGTCTGTTATATAGTGACCATATTTTTGCACGTCAGAATCCTGGCTGGTATTTTGCTGTAAAATTAAACAGATTTTCGTGTTTTTACAGTGTAGCTGGCGACTGCATAATGTTTTAATTTGCTTCTATCGAGCCAGAGGAAGTGCTTTCGTCCTATAAAACAATCCCTCAGACTCAGAATTTGGACTTTTTCTCTATACCTAATAATAAAACCTGCACCTTAACATCCATCCAGCATAAATTTCCTAAAAATATAATGAACTCTGAGCTCAAAATCTATTTTACGTCAAGACGGCGGTTAAACGTTAAAAAAGAAAAAGAAAAAGAGAAGCACAACAGTCTGCTGTGGAACAGATTATGTGAACTCAAACTGCTTATTCGGGCGGGACTACTCAGGCTTTGGCACCTGACCTGGGATTTGATTATACTGTCCAAGAGTCGGGGGAAATTCGAAAAAGGTGTTGGACTCGGAAGAAAACCACAGCATTTTTGATTATGTCTACACGAAAGAGTGCAAGTGTGCTGTGAGTATTCAAGGCTCACGCCGCCATCCAGTCATGCAACTTCGCCCGTGAAAAAAGGCGGTGTTATATAAAGAAGTGTCCCACATATGAGGGAACATCACAAATCAGGTCTTCATTGGCTCCGACCCTCAAGACTGAACCTCATTTTTAAACAAATGTCTGCTCAAGCCGACACTCTTCACTGTCACTGCAGCAGTGAGGGGAGATAAGTATGAGATGTTGCATAACTCTCTTTTCCAAGTTGGAAAGGTCCCCCAGCCCAAGGTTAATGCATCCCAGGTTTCACTGGGCATGCTGGGAAACTGACTTCCTGCTTTCATGGAAGCTTGTGTGGTGGAGGTTCTGCACCCACGGCTCTCTGTGACAGAGAAAACTCTGGCTACCAAACCACAAGGCAACAATCTGGCTGCCAAGGCCACAAATAAGATAACGAGGTGTGTGTGCGAGATGTATGTGTGCGAGGGAGGGGGGAGGAGGGAGGGGGGAGGAGGGAGGGGGGAGGGGGAGTGAGTGTGAGGGAATTTAAGGGAAAAGAAAATCTAATGGGGGGAAAAGTGGAGTAAGGCTTGGATGATGAGACGCTATCTGGATTCTGATCTAGAACACAAAGAAAACGAGCCACGCTAAGGTTCGCCGAGGGGGAACGCGCCGAAAAAACGCTACAGGAGAACGCAACTAGAGAACGCTACAGGAGAACGCTACAGAAGAACGCTACAGGAGAACGCTACAGGAGAACGCAACTAGAGAACGCAACTAGAGAACGCAACTAGAGAACGCTACAGGAGAAAGTAGCTAGAGAACGCTACTGGAGAACGCTACAGGAGAACACTACAGGAGAACACTACAGGAGAACACTACAGGAGAACACTACAGGAGAACACTACAGGAGAACGCAACTAGAGAAAAGTTGGACTAAATTGGACCCAAGGTTTCGGAAGTTAAGTCTGAAAACCATTTTTTTTTCATTGAAAGTATGAAGTATTGGAGTAAAACACGATGTTTCCATGATGGATATCCTTAATTTATTTCATACGCACCAAATTTGGACTCCAACGGTTCAGGAATTATGGCCCAATAACTTTTGGAGAAAAAGCTCCCCCTAGTGCGTAAAATATGTGCTGCTAGAAATAAAATATGATATCTCTCCTCGAGAAGTTATGTCCGAAAAAACGTGTTTTCGATCTCCGCCTAGTGAGTAAAATATGACCCATTACACTCAAACACGATGTCTATAAGATAAATCTCCCGTTAGCGTTGGAAATATACAACCAAACTTCCCCAAATCCATCCAGTACTTCCTCGTCTCAAGGTCTATGTGGTATTCGTTTTGAAAATGATCCATGAAACCTGCGGACGCCGCCGTGACGATTCCGTAATAATCCCTGACTTTATCGGGAATATAATAATGTAGTAATGAAGTGGGCGGAGCCTGTGAAGCATCATGTATTGGGGTTCAGGGCCCACAACGCCCACCTGCTGATCTTCCGATTGGGAGACGATGGCTCCGCCCACTGAGCCAAACCTTGGTTGCTGACTCAAACTAACTTAATATCAGATGTATTTCTTAAAAATAAGATTTTCTTTCTGACGGGAAACATTATTTTTCTTTTGAGACGAAAAGATAATAGAAAGTGTTGCTGAGACTCTTCTTCTTCTTTTTTTTTTTGCAGTGCATATCGTTTTTTTTGCAGTGCATGTCCGGGTCGCCCAGTGGACGCAGCAGCTGCATGCAAACATCAAACCATCTCACAACTATTTCCTGCAATTAATCTAATCTTGTTATTTCAAAACCTCAATGCCAATCCGAGCCACGGCCGCAACGTTCCTCGCACACAGCTCCGACTTCAAAACCACCGCCGTAAAGCCGCTAAGCGTCTCCCCCATCGGTTGAACACCGGCCTAACCTGCGCCACCTCCTACTCCTCGCACGACTTCTGACGCGATAATATTCATTAAAGTAAATCTGGAGAGTTTTTTTTTCCTAATTGCGCCTTAAAGAAGTCGTTTTAATTGAAAACAGCGTTGCTAGAATCCCGATAAACACGACCCTGAAGCGCAATCGACCCCGCGGGGATTAGAAGTGATGGCCATCAAGAACGCGGCGCAGCATTAGAATCCCGCTGTAACGGACGCGGACCGCCGTTTTGGACGCGAGGCTGCATTAAAGGCAGAAAAGCCTACGTTTGCAGCCATCGCTTGAAAAAGTGAAAAACATAATGTGAGAGTTAAGCTGAAAAAGTAGTTTTCCTGGCTGGTTCAGGACCGGGCAGGAGATCTGGAATCCAAGGAGGGTTTTTTTTTTAACGCTCTCTGCAACGGCACTCATAACACACACTTAGACCGACGCGGCTGCCAGAAGGAAGCAGATTCTGCAGCTGCACATCCAGACGGAGGCGGCTGAGGTCAGGACGTATGAGACGGCGATAAGAGAACGTTTTTAAAAGCTTTACATCGATACCTGGGCAGAATCCGATCGCGACATCCTTCGTTTTTCTACATGCCTGTCAAAATGCTCCCAGGCTATTCAGTCTTTTATTCACTTTTCTGTTGCTCTCATGAGGTCCGCGAAAAAAATCCTTTGTGCTATTTCATGAATCGGTTTTAAATTTCTTCCCCACATAGACCTCAGTGTGAGGAAGAACTGGAATGATTTTGGGAAAAATCAGTTTCCGCCACTAGGGGCGGAAACTACCTCCAAAAGTTTAATTTCCAAACTGATTCCTCTGATTTAGTCCAACTTTAGTTAATCTATCGTGTATATATGATATTTGACTCTAATAGTTCGCATTTTACGAAAGAAACACAGTTTTTTCCGATTTAGTCAAAATTGACCTTAAATGAACCGCCTCAAGGAGATCTAACGTGTATTTGTCATATTTGAGTGTAATTATTCATATTTCACTCATTAAGAAGGCTTTTCTGCAAAAAAAAACAACAATTATTGAGATTATTAATGAGTCACGTTTAACTTGTAGAACGCAGGGGTTTGGGGGACTTTTCACGGATCGGTCCTTTCCATCTATCGTGGGTTGAAATCAGTAAATATTCGGTCTGATGAGTCAGTGCTGTCTCTTTAGTCAGATAATTCAAATATATTAACGTATAAATTAATCTATTATATAGGCAATATAAAAAAAAATAGCATAAAGAAAGAGAGGTAAAAAAAAACTATATAAAACAAACCAGTTAAACAGAAGACATTTTGTTGAAAATGACTGAAAGTTAATGCACCGATTCTATTATTCAGGATCCTAAATTACTATTTGGGGTAAAAAAACCTGAAAAGGCATAAAATACAACCAACTCTTTTTTCTCCAAGTGATTTTTTTCTTACTTATTCTCCTACGTCGATGACAGCCGTCCAGACTCTACAAACATCCACCCTTGGACACAAAAAAAATCTACAATCTGAAACCTGATGATTTCCAGTCTTCGCTTCTAATTTGTAAATGTGGCTACGGTAAGAATGTGACTCTACATGTGATTTCAATATCAGCTGAACTGACAGCTCCGCTCTGCTCTACATCATCACAGACTCTTTTCTTCCCCACGGGTAACTTTGTTTGATAAAGACATGTCGACAAGTCCTCACTTTTTACGAGCCAGCGGTTTTAGGATCCATCAGAATTATCGGTACCGGCTTCATCAAAGCTCGGCTGGAGCTGCTCAAGCGGAGCGACGACACCTCCCAACGTCACCTACACAACTATCTCATGTCCTCTTCTCAATATCGACAGCTAGAGGGCAACCAATCCCCACAAAAGCCCCTCACTCTGGCCCGAGACACCAGAGAGATGGTCCAAAACCTCACTCTCAGAGTCCCCTGCTCCTCGGGTCACGGCGACCTCTGAACTCTGGGCTTCCATCATCTAGTCGCTGTGGATGTAATCACTGAAGCTGATTAAGAGGGGGGGGAAATGATTCAATCGCTCCAGTAGCTCTCAGAACCAAGAACAAATTCATATATCCACAAGCATGTAAGGATAATTCTGGTCTTGGACGGCACCGCGGGCCTCGGATCGCTCTCTTGTCATTGTTTTTGCGTTTGAACTGGCAGGGCGAGGAGCAAAATCAAAAAATCAAAGTATGGCTTTTATCAGAAAGTTATAATCCTACTTTATACTTTGCTTTCCGCTCCGGCTGCTCCCACATTCACCGCGGCGAACCGTCATTTCCCAATGTTTAGTTTTCCGTCGCTGATAGGATCTTCCTCCGCCAGCTCGACGTTTGCGCTCAAGTATAAAATAATCGGAAAAAAAACAAAAAAACAAACCAAAAAAAATCTCCAGAGAAAATTTAATTGTTTCTGTATTTCCGAATCTCAGAATCGGAACCTGTTGGCGGGTCCGCTGTCAGGAGTGACCTCTTTTTTACTTCTTCTTCTACTTCTTTTATCGTATCTTAGAGTATTTCTCTTACCTCGAGTCAAAATATCACATAGAACTTGATTTAAGACACAATCCCTGAACAAGGATCATTTCTCTGAGATATAAAGAGTTTTTTTTTTTAGACGTTTTGTTCGGTCAAAGAATCGTGAAAATATCCCAAAAGCTCATGGAAAAAGAGGAATTTCCTCTTAAAATGCGTAAATATGACTCCTTCACCTTCTTTCCATGTCGTAATGGTCTTAAATCTACAACTGTGTCTCTACTCAATAGATAAAAACTTTATAAATCTATGCAGGAGGACATTTATTTGGTGGTTAAGGAGATAAATGTACTATTATAATTAAAACAAAAGAAAATAAAAGTGATATGACGCGGACAAATTTTCACACGTCCTATTGGATCTATTTCTTTACTTATTAAAAGCTTAAAAATCACCTTGTATTCATTATTTTTGTACATATTTCTGAATAGGACTTCTTTCCAGTGGATGAAGCCCCTTCCCTCCTCCTCCCCCCCCCCGCCATAAGTCACCTATTTTAACCTCCTTTCAAACTGTTGTTTCCAATCTTCCCAGCTGCCAAACCGGTGAGAAAATAAATATCAAACTCCTTTCTGAAATCCCACTGTGGCGGCCGTTAACCAATAACCTCTCAAAGCCGGCCGGGTTCCACAACTATCTCTCTTTTTTCTATCCCGCTCGCCCCCTTTTCCCCTCTCCGTGTCCCTGCGATGCTATTTGAAGCTCTCGACAATAATTGAGACAGCATGGTGAGGTTCCAACTAAAAGTTAAGCGCTATTATACGTATCATATTATTACGCTCCGGAATAATATTTCCTTGAAGAGCAGCAGCGTACGACTACTTGTCCAACGGATTCTCTGAAAGATAATCAGTCAAAGCCGTAGCCAGCGTGCCAAAGTTCCTTTCATCTGCGTCAAATATAATATATTTGTTTTGGAAAAGGTGACCGAACTCAAGAATACGCAGAATTTTTTTTTTTCTTCTTGAAACGGGGAAAGTCCGCGTCGTATTTCTTTTTGAAATCCGGTTATAGGATATCTCTTTTAATCTTCTGGCCCCGAGGACGCCGCCGGTGAATCTATATGTTGGCCTACAATCGCGCAGAGGTCGTGACCTCCTGGAAAAAAAAAAGAAGGAGCAAACTGGCCGAGTCATTTCATCCGCCGACGGCTCCGGCGGCTGCGCGGCAATCGAAGGCCTTATCTTATCTCCACTGCTTGCGGTTGGGGAGAGGAATCGATGGCTGACCTCGAGGAGGCATTAAGACGTACGGTAAATGGGATTCTATACTGCAGAACCCTCCCCCCCACCCCCCCGCTCCTCCTGTTACTCCATGCAGACGCTCAATTAATAACTTTCGCTGGATGAAGGGGGAGGAGGGAGGAGGGTGGCACACGGGAAAAAAAATTAAAAATCCAAACAATTTTGAAGAAGATCCGGGTGGCCTTAAGGAAAGGTAAAGCTGGAATCTTTGGCGGGCCGTCTTCTTCATAAACAGGCCAAAGCGGAGGCCATTATTTGCGAGGGAAGGAGAGAACTACTGGCGCCAGGGAGATTTGATTTCAGTGGCAGAAATTGGATTAGCAGCCATTAAGGGCCTCCTCACACATACATTTATAATGCTGTGAAGGGAAAAGGATCTGCAGCCAGCCAGCGCTCTCTCTGCTCCCACACAGACAACTCCTCCATCTGGGAGGAGGTTAGGGATGATGACGCTGCCCCACGCCGCCGCCGCCGCCGCCAATCAACTTATTTTTTCACTTGATTTATAGGTGAGTCGCAGCGGCGTGACCTCGTGTGACCTGCAGTTCAGGAAGGCATGAGGAGGAATAGTAATGGCGTGTCCTGCTGTCAGCGAGAAACGACCTGCTACCGAAGAATGATCCGACCTTTTATGCAACGGGGGAACATGATGATGATGATGATGATGATGATGACGATGATGAACCTGCCGCTTTAGTCTTTATTGTTGTAGTTATTTTATTTCATGCCCAAATACGTTAAGCATCCTTGGGTCTATTGAAATTATATGAATTATAATTATTATTATTATTATTGATCTTTTTATTATTATTATTATAATCATTGTTATTTTTATTATTATAATTCATGTTATTATTTAAATCATAATTATTACTAATAATATTAATCTTTTTTAAATTATTATTATAATTTTCATTTTATTTCCAAACTTTAATTGTTATAATTATAATTTTTTTTTTATTATTATTTCTATTATTATTATTATTATTATTATTATTATTATTATTATCATTATCATTATTATTATTATTACTATTATTATTATTTTTATGATAAATATCAAACAATGCTTACTCTTTATTTCCTCATTGATGGAAGTGTGTTCTATTTACGTATTCTATTTATTTTAGGGCATATTTTATATTGTTGTATTAAGTACATAATTCACGATTAATGCCTCCTCCTCCTCGGTGGCTTCTATGACCTGTGGTGTCCCTCAGGGCTCCATCCTCGGCCCCTTACTCTTTAGCATAAACATGCAGCCGCTGTCTCATATTATAAACAGCTTCAATCACATTTTATCGATAACAAAGACGGACTGAAAATAAGCACAACTAAACATCTGAGGTGGACATTAACGGGTTAAGAGCTGTTTTTTTAAACGCATACGTTTGTTTGGTTTTTTAAACGCAAACATTTTGTAAGAAAAACAGACCTGAATGAAGCGAAGAATAAGCAAACTCCAGTGAGAAGATCCGATGTAGGGAAAAAGGAGAAATCAGGCCTCTGACAGAGAGGACAATCATTTACAAGATCATCCTGCCAACCAGCTGACAAGAACTTCTCTGCACAACGTCTCTCCGCCCAGTAACAAGTTTCCTCTGGATCTCCTTCTTTCATTCACTCTTTCATTCTTTTGTTCCCTCTTTTTTCCCTCCCCACGCTCTGCTTACTATCACCACACGGCGAGGCGAGAGTGATTTAAAGCATACGCATTCCAATTTAAAAAGCTAATGTGGGGATTAGGTCGGCCATTATTTTCTCATCTAGGAGGTGGAGGATCTGCGCGGAGATTATCTGGTTAGCTCTTTGATGGTTCGTTTCCCCGACGAGAAGTTCAAACCTGACTCGGAGATTAACGTGACTAAGTGGAGAAAACATGCGTGACTGACGCGGCGATTAATATGACTGATGGCCGGCACACACAGACGGGTTTTTTTTTTTTCCCCTCGCTGGAGAAGGTTGTTCACACCGATCAGAAGGAACCACAACCTGCCCAGAAGGTCCAAAGCGCAGATAATGAGCTGGGACATCAAAGCCTATCTCCATGCTGCATCACAACTTTACGTTTGTGCTGTTCGGGGTTATAACCTCTGGGATATCGAGACCACGCCGTTCAGGACAGGTTCATTTGGACAAATTCCAAAAGAATTCCCAAACCAAGAACTTGTGTTCTTCGAGTTTACGGAAATATTTCACTGTACTTAAAATAGTTTTTATGTGTCGATGTGTATTTCTATATTTCATATATTTCTATATTTCATACATCACATGCCGTACTATCAAGGAATTTCGTGTGTAAATATGTTAATGTAAGTAAACATATATTTATATTTGCTTAGAATTTATATATTTACTCTCTATATCATAGCATGTAAATGCTAAAGAGTAAGGGGCCAAGGATGGAGCCCTGGGGGACACCAAAGGTCAAAGGGGTCACCAAGGTGGAGGCTGAACTGATCTCACTGAAAGTGAGAATTTTCCATGAAATACAGATTTTCAATACAATGTCATTTTTTAAATTTAGAGTGACTAAGATATTGAATAAGAAGATGCAAAAAATAACTTTAAAGGGTTTATAAAGTATCTATCCAACTACTTAACAATCGATTCTGTGTAATATAGAAGAAAAGTCAAAGGAAAAATATAGAAAAAATAGAAAAAATATAGAAATTTGGTTGAATAATTTCTCAGGTTGGAGACATCTAACAAACGTATGTCTCAAAAAAAACCTTAAAATACTCCTTGAGTTGAAAAAATACTATTACCAGGTTAACCTGATCGGTTGCACACCCGTAAGACTTTTATTTAAAAAAATCCTAAAGATTTTCACAGAATCCAAAAGAAGAAACTAAAAAAAAAAAGCAGGAAAATTGTAATGAAAGCCTGAAACTAGATACTTAAATTAAATTGAGCATTGAAATCCCTGAAAACAGGCCGACCCGATGAAAAGTCGACATTCTGGAGTTCCGTGCATCTGCCAGTCAATCAATAATGATCTTATAGAAACTAAACTACTCAACAGTGTATAAAAGCAGCACGACCTTTAACATCCAGCGCCATAAAATGCTTCTTAGGCCTTTAATGCTGCGGTGATATTGATCCATTACAATAATAAAAGACTGAGCGGAACCCTTCCGCTGCTCAGCGAGTACTTTTACTTTTTACGAGTCAAATTCTTCTACCGCAGTAAGATTTTAAATGCATCATTTTTTGCTTGTAGTGGAGTATTTTTCTTCACGGGATCCGAATACTTCTTCAACTGGGCCCTGTTGTCACAGTTACCATGGCAATGTGTGCGTCAGACTCGCGTTAATCCTTTGATGTCCTCAACTGTTTGATTGAGCACATTTTGAGTCACCATGTCTTATTTTCAGAATGTGTACCAGCCGACTGAACCCGGTTTTAATACGACCCATTTACAGTTTGAGCTAAAGAGTAAGGGGCCGAGGGTGAAGCCCTGATGGACACATCGGGGTCAAAGGGGACACGTATGGCCATTTTTGAAAGTCCCATTCCATAATAAGTTACTTTATACAACCATAATACGTCTAAAAACGGTCAAATATTTTTACTAAAAATATGCGTCGCAAAAATGTTGAGGCTAATATTATTAAAAATTTACTATTTGTGAAATATGACATTTCTTCATGAAATAATTTATAAAATAATAATGATAGTACATATATAATAATAATAATAATAATAAAAATAATAATAATAATAATAACAATAATAATATATAATTATATATATATATATATATAGTTGTAGCCGAACCAGTTATTAGTTGCAGCCGACCCAGTTATTAGTTGTAGCCGCTCGCCATTAATATCTGTTAATAGTTTTGTACATAAAGTGTTTCATGTAAACTTGGCACCAAAAGATGACGAGCAGATGCCTCACCCCGAGATAAATGGGCCGAGAAACAGGGGCTTAATGTCGTCATTGCAGCGGGGAAGCGGTTCAGCCATTATTTTGAAATGCTCAGCGGAGGTATCAGACACAGAGAAGTTCTGATGAGCAGAATCACATGACGCAGTACGGTTTCTGGGCTGTGACTTCCTGCCAACTCTTACCATTTCCCCGCTACCATTTCAGCCTGCCAAATGTACAAACTTGAAGTGTAGCTTTGAAGCGGGGATATGAACGCGCCCCCCCCCGCTGCACCGAGCAGTCGTGTTTGAATGGAGGCCCGGTGTTAGAACCAGTCCCTGCCAAACCGGTACCGGAGACGGTACCAGATATTGAGGTCCACTCGGCCACGGATCATTCATCAGACTTGAATGAAGTCGTATAACGGACAAAAAATGACTTTTTGTTCCGCTAAATTTAACTTTGCTGTTCTGCAGCAGCTCAGAGAAACCAGCAAAGGCAGTAAACAGGCATCAGGACGGGCCTGCTGGGTCCGATGTGCCTTGAAACCGCAGGACTCAGAGAGAAGTGAGCAGCCCCCTCTGCGGTCTGCTATCTCCCGACTGACTCATCGACACATCTGGGCCTAAGTATATGGGGCTCTCCTGCCCCAGGGCCACTTGGGTAAATGAGGGATAATTAGCTTTAGTTGACTTTAATGAATGGCTTAATGTTGTGTTTCATTTCTGATGAGAAAAATATAAAGCCCGGCACTTATCAAAGGGAGCTCCTGCAGGCCTGCCACCGGTGTGGCTATGTTTGTTTTTCTATTTGTTGTGTGCATGTGGGCGATGCAGAGCGAGGCTGAAGATAGCCTCAGACACCAGGGAGTGGTTTGTGAGTGCGGCCGCAGATTCAGAGATCGGGGGAACCTTCTGGGCCCGTACGGTAGCAGAATTCATCACTCGCAGTCGGAAATTAATACAGATGTGAGCGTTTGGGTCTGCGCTGGGGAGATAGAGTGGAGCCAGAGCAGTCCACTTTGATTTCCACGTCCTCCATATCAGGATGAGGTCTTCTCCATGAAAGCTTTGATCCCTCTTATAATTCCTACAAGCTGTGGATCCGAAACAGGAAGTGTCTCGCGGAGTTATGAGAGTCATCCGTCTCGGTTTCCGATAAGTGCGTTGCGATGTAGATGACGAAATCAATCACACACGATGCGGCGTTTGTTCCACTCCATCTTCGATAACAAGCTCCTCTTCCCTTCGCCAGCCCGGTCTGACATAACCGTCATCTCTATTTACATCTCGCCTCTGATGGACCAGCGCCGGCCCCCCGGAGCCCAATACTTCTCATAAGAAGGTAAAAGCTGGACTTGTTGAGTTTAGTTTACTTCTACAGTCTTTTTCACAGCAGATCAGACTTTCCCATCTTCTGACTAATAGGATGAGACACACCGACTCCAGAAGACCCCTCCAATCTCCGCCTCTCTGTGTAAACCAGCCCCCCCCCCTAACCTCCGCCTGGATTAACTGTGTACTGCTAAAAGCCCCCCTCATGCTGACAGTGGATCAAAACAGGGGGGGGGGGAAACACATTCTGCGGAGGAGTTGACCTCTTCACATCACGACCCGGCAAATATTTGTGACAGTTATTCTTCATCTTATGATGTGAGGATGTCCAAGAGCAGAATGTGAGTCTGGCTCTGGTTTTCACCAGTAATCCACCCCCCACCTTATGGAGCGGGATTAAATGGTTGTTAACATTGCCGTGAGGAGGCGTACCACCAGGTGCCATAAGACTGGGGGGCTTTCTGCGCCCCTATGCCGGATGAGTGACGTCAAATTTTGAGATAAAAATGAAACATCTGCATTTAATCATCCCGATTAATTTAGCAGATCAATAAAAACTCCTTCTATAGAAAATCTATTTTATGTACGTTTTAACAGTTGGATAAAACTCGACGCTTCGCTTAGCACCGACCAACGTACGATTAGAAAAGAAAAGAAAAGAAAAGAAATAAAAAGATAAGGTAAGATAAGGTAAGATAAGATAGGATAAGGTAAGATAAGATAAGAGAAGATAAGAGAAGATAAGATAAGGTAAGATAAGATAAGGTAAGATAAGATAAGATAAAGTAGGATAAGGTAAAATAATATAAGATAAGGTAAGATAAAGTAAGATAAGATAAGATAAGATAAGGTAAGGTAAGATAAGGTAAGATAAGATACGATAAAGTAAGATAAGGTAAGGTAAGATAAGGTAAGATAAGATAATGTAAGATAAGGTAAGATAATGTAAGATAATGTAAGATAAGGTAAAATAATATAAGGTAAGATAAGATGAGATAAGATAAGATAAGATAAGGTAAGATAAGATAAGATAAGATAAGGTAATGTAAGATAAGGTAAAATAATATAAGGTAAGATAAGATGAGATAAGATAAGATAAGATAAGGTAAGGTAAGATAAGGTAAGATAAGATAAGGTAAGATAAGATAAGGTAAGATAAGGTAAGATAAGATGATATAAGATAAGATAAGGTAAGGTAAGATAAGATAAGATAAAGTAAGATAAGGTAAGATAAGATAAGGTAAGGTAAGATAAGGTAAGATAAGATAAGATAAGGTAAGATAAGATAAGATAAGGTAAGATAAGGTAAGGTAAGATAAGATAAGGTAAGATAAGATAAGATAAGATAAGATAAGGTAAGATAAGATAAGATAAGATAAGGTAAGCTAAGATAAGATAAGATAAGATAAGATAAGATAAGAAATGATGTTCAATGATGACCACCACTGGTCCTGTTAGCCAGGATGATGCTGGGGGAAACTGTCTTACTGTTGGTGGAAGAAAAAGATTTGACAGAGGAAGATGAAGAGGACAGGGGAGATGGATGGAAACAGAAGATCCACTGTGGCACCCCATAAAGGAACCGCCGACTAAGAAAAGGCTAGCTTAGCCGAGGCTAATGCCCCAACTGTATTGCCTGCCTTCATTTCACTTAATGATGTTGCTATGTTGATTTTCTATGTTTACATGTTGCTATGCTTCATCAAAAACGGACGGCGGGATGGTTTCCTGGTCCTGATGTTGATTTTATCCCACAAATAAATAAGATGTCAAAATACAACACACTGACTGATACGCTGTTCCTTTATTTTTATGTCTTCGTGATAAATCAAAGTTCCAATTCATCATCTGTCCAACGTTATATAATATAATATAATTAAATGTTATAATAAATTATATATATTATAATATGATAAAATATATTACACCTTCTATAATATATCATCTATATTGTATTATATATTAATTATATTATATATATTACATTATATAATATGATAAATATATATATATATTATATTAAATTTTTTATATTATATTATATTTTTTATATTAATATTATAATATTATAATATATTGTATTATACATATTATATAATATAATGTACATAATATAATATAAAATAATAAAATATATGACAATATATATATTACATGATATAATATAATAAACTATGATATAATATAATCAGAATAATATTGCACCAAAACCTTCTGGCAGTTATTTTGAGTTGTGATGTTTTTTCCTGTAATTAATAACTCATCATTTCATGAATTGATGAGTCTGCTTCATCTTCCATCTGCCGCCTGTCTGTCAGGCGTAGCAACTGTAACTAAGGGGTCCAGGCTGTTACAGCTATTTTAAGCCAGAACCCTGTGTGATCCGCACAGTCGCCATCTCCGACTGTGTTCTCCCACACGAGTGTGTGCACATTCCCTAATTCTGCCTGGACTGCTGCTGCTGCCGGCTCTCTGCGGCCGTGAAGGAACCAGGGGATGTTTGTTTTTTTTCCGGGGGGGGGGGGGGTTATAGGAGGAAATTGTCCAGCATGATTCCCGCTTTATATTTCATTTTCTGCACAAGTCCTTTTATCCCCCCGTCTCTCAGCTGGGAAACCCCAGGAGGAAATCCCGCACGTGTTCGGACACGGCGCACAACTGTCCCCCACCAGAACCAGACCCTAACTAGCGAGGAGCCACGCTAAGTCAGCCGGGCTTAGACACCAAAACAGAGACAGGGGCCATCAGGATCATGGCGCAATCCCCGTGCAATGGGCAGTGATGAGGGAATAAAGTCTGACCGGTGCTTTTTGTTTTCTTTGATTGTTCGGCTAACTCTCCAAGGGCGCTGCTGTTCGCTCCGTCTCCTCTGATGATCCGACAGACTGCTCAAATTTTTCGATAAAAATAGTCCGTTAGTTCACAGCGGAAGAAAGGTGGGGGCCGGCTGTGTTTGATGTTGGCGCGGCTCCCGTTGCTCAGAGAGAGGTAGAGCCAATTCAGGAAGGGCTTGATCCTCTCTAAGGCCTGGGCTGCATCAAACACTTGTCAGACAGAGACAGACAGACAGCTGAGTGGCTCTGACAGATCCGATCGCAGGCGCTGGCAATAAGAGTCCAGCACCGCTCAGCTCCTCCAAACCGGGGCTCCGCTCGCTCCCACTCTGGTCAATAATCCACCTTCAGCTCGCTCAAACACTGACAGAAGCCCTCGGAGGCACATGGCAGGCATTTTCTTGTTGTTCTTAGCTCTGTATGATTACAGTGCAATTTCAACGGTCATTTCAGGGTCTCACCTCAGCGAGGTCCGGTTCGGTGCGCTCCGGAAGGCAGCAGCATGTGTCAGAGATGCAGCAGGGGAAGGACAAACAAATCAAATCAAGGGGAGATTTAAGCTCCCACTAATCTGAGAGAAATGTCTCCAGGCCTGTCAGGGTCACGGTCCTGAACCTCGCCGCCCAGCGGGACGGAGCGTTTACGTTTGATCCGGTACCTGCAAACGGTCGAGTTTCATTACAGCCACCGCTCAATCCTGCCTGCAGACTTTCTGTGGAGATTTATCATGACATATTCTCTGGAATGGATTTTTTTTTTTTTTCCTCTGACAGAATACTCAAAATCTTGAATGTGATGCGTTTGAGGCGCAAATGTTAAACCCAATGAGGCTCAAGGCGTATCCCAGAAAAAGACCCCAATCGCTTGAGATGGAAAAAAGTTATGTCCGAAAAACAGTGTTTTTCGTAAAAATAAAAAAAAAAGCTCTACCTAGTAAGTAAAATATGAACTATTGGTGTGAAATACGATATAAGTTGGACTAAAAAACAGTGTTTTTCATTGAAAAAAACTCCCCCTAGTGACTAAAATATAAACTAATGAAGTAAAATATGATATTTACAGGATAAATCTGCTTGAGTTGAAGTTCATTTTATCTTATATTCACCAAAAAATGGACTAAATATGAAAAACAGTTAGGAAGTTATGGCGGAAAATCTGTGTTTTTAATAAAAATGTCCCCCTAGTGACTAAAATATGAACTATTAGAGGAAAATATGTCACAAACCAAGCGTATCTCCTCGAGTCGATTGATTTGCAACAAATTTAGACTAAATCCGACCAACGGTTCTATAATTGTGCCTAAAAAAACTTTAAACGCTGCTTAATGTTAGAAATATACAACCGATCTTTGCCAAAATCAATCCAGTTCTTCCTCACGCTAAGCTGTTTGTGGCTATGAAAAATGATCCATTTAAGTTATCGCGTTTACACGAAGAATCTGCGGCAGCAGCAGCGGCGACAGTGATTTCGTAATATCGCCCACTTTTCTGGAATTTAATTATTTATATTTTACTCATTAAGGCGACAGCTAATTGGCTAATTTGAGTTTGCACATCTTGGTACATTTCAGAGTCTGTCTACTTTCTGAGTTGATTGAATACATCTTCTTTCAGGAGACTTTTTGAAACATAAGCAGGTCTACATCTAATAAGTAAAGAATGTTCCTACTTTTTCCACTTTGGATTTTTTTATTTTTTGTTTTTTTTAACAAAATGTGTGTATCCGTGGCGTTCCGGTATTCGACGCCCTGGGTTTTGGGCAGAGGCCCAAAACCCAAGTATTTAAAGGGCGACAGTCAGTCAGGCGTGCGATGGGCTTATTTTCAGGAGCATATGTTTCGTTGGGTTGTCTGCATCAAAGCCGCCGCTCTGAACGCTTTTCTGTTAGTTACGGCTCAAACGGCGAAGTTTAATGTGGAAAGTGTTGCTCTTAGTGTCGAAGCCACAGACAATTACCGCCAGCTTCTGCAGCTACCCATGACTCCACACGGCCCGTCTTTGCATCTTTAAACATACAACTTTACAGTTTGGGGTGACTCTCATTGCTCTCATCATCATCATTTACAGCAGCATCTGCAGCTGTTTGCAGCCCAAAACCTCCAATAAACCGGCTGAACGCTACCTGTCAGCGCCCGACGACAGACGCCCGCCACCGGAGGGCCGGACACGCCCTGCAGCCGTTGGTGCCATATCAATTTATAAGGTGATAATAAGTCAGGGGGGGTTTTAACAGCTAGGTGTCCGGCTACTGGCTCCAAACCAGGGCTTTTCCTGCAACGTAGCTGGTCACTTCCTCAGGAGCTTAAACTGCTTCTTTCCCCGGGCCTTCAGAACCCTGACCTCCTCTCATCACGCATGAACGAGTCATACTGTCTCAAATGTTCTGAGTGTAATATTCCCTTTTATCAGCACAATACTCAGTATTCTAAGTACAATATCCTCTGCAGCTCATGGTGAGCTGACCCCGGCATCTTCTTACCAGCCCAATGTCTGTTACAAACACACACACACACACACACGCACACATGCTGCTTTGTTGTGTCTCTCCACTAGGTCCATACTCATGGACAAGAGTGGGCAAGAAGCCCTCTCTCCTAATCTGAGGGGAGAGGAGACTCTTGCGGCTGAGCCGGTGGAACTGTGGGCCAGATGTTTTCAGGCTCCCCCATTCGACTCCTCGCCCTCCGTTTCTCCTCCAGCCAGACCCCCTGGTACACCCACCGCTATCTCCAACAACGTAGGCCACGCGAACACATCCTCCTCCGCGACACTCGCGTCGATGCGCGAGTGAGAGAGTGCAATTGGAGCAGGGAGACAGGAAAAGGGAACGGAAACAAGGCCAGAAAAAAAAAAAAGAAGAAAAGAGGGGGATGAAGTGGGGACTTCTTCATCCTGTGAGGTCTCTTTTATTGTTTGGTCGGTGTCTCTTACATGTGTGTCACACACTCTGCGTGTCACACACTCGGGCTGCCTTGGATGTGTGTGCGCGAGGATTCTTCAGCTGCATGCTGTGGTTTAGATGTGGAGGATGAAGAATGTGGGGACCGTATACACCAATGAGCCATAAGATTGTAACCACTGACAGGTGGAGCTAATAACGTTATTCTGCCGTGAAGGCTCCTGTCAGTGCGTTAAGCAGCAAGTGAACATTTGACGTATTGGACCCAAGTGTATGTGACCTGACTGGGTCACAGCTACCCCAAAACTGCATATCTTATTCAGTATTTTGGGCGAAACGGAAAATACTGCTTAAAATCAACCAAAGTGGTCTACAGGAGGACAAGTGGGGAACTGGTACCAGGGTCCTGGGCGCCCATGGTTCAAGCAAAGGCTTGTTGCGTAAAAAGTTAGAGGTGGTTCTGAGAGAAAGTTGTCAGAACACGGTAAAATCCCAGCAATCTGAACATGAGGAGATCAACCAAAAGCTGCAAAGTTTCAAAAAGGGCAAAAAAATAAAAAAGACCTGACCAGAAAGAGAGCTCTGAATCAGGATCTCTAAAATTAGAGGACTTAATCGATCTACTGCAAAAGTCCCGCCTCCAAACGTCAGGGGTCTCGATGAGTCGCCGGGTAAGATCTGTTTGACCTAAAAAGGGGGATGTGAACAATATTAGGCCTGTGGTTATAATGTTTTGGCTATTTGGTGTAGCTCGGGGGGGAAAAGTCTGAAATTGAGGTCTAGAAGGAAGAACGGAAGGGAAAGACGCGAGCAGCTCAGGTTAGATGAGGAGAGCGAGAAACCTCAACAGGTTCCAGTTCCAGATTGAAGACCAGTACGACTTTGAAAAAAGAGGTGAAAAGAATATTTAAGCATTTTTAAAAGAAATATTCCTTTTTGTCCGAGCTTTTGAGAAGATTTCAAGATTCTTTGACCGAACAAGGTGCTCAACTTCCTGAAAACAAGATCCTTTTATCTCAGTGAAATGTTCCTTCTTCTGTGATTGTAGCTTTAATCAAGCGCAATAAGAGATTTTGACGAGAATTAAGAAAAATACTCTTGGTAAGATTTTGAGTTTTTTACACTTTAGTTGTTTTTGACTGACGTGAGAACAAATGAATGTTGTTTTTTTCCTTGAAAGGTGGAGCTTGATAGAGAGGAAGAGCATCTCAAACTACATTTCTCCAAATCCACTCTACAACTACTGAAATGTATTAAAGCGGGTGGAGAAGTTTTTTTGTTTTTTTTACGTAAACACTTTTACGTCACTGCATTGACGTCAATGAGGGAAAAAAATATCTCCAAACGCGATCCGAAGCAAATCATATCACACCATCGTGTTAAAAGTGAACACCTCTATCCAGTACTTTTGGGGATATGTGATAAAAGACCCCCCATAACAAAGAGGCTCATATACGAGTCAAGGTCCACTTCAAAGGTCTCATCACAAGCTGTTTCCATCCATCCCTGTAAAGACGTGGGCCGCGTCTCCGGCGCTGTAAAAACTCACAGGGCGAAACGGAGCAAACTCGCCCTCCGAGGAAACATTCGCTGAAGGTGTGCTTTACGGCCCCCCGGCCGCGTCGGCGCGTATATCCTGCTCAGCGGGGGGAAATAGCTCCCGTTTGTGGACCATGAAAACACGAAACCATTTACTTTCTGTACAGTATCGCGCCCCCCCCCCTCCTCCACCTCCTCCTTCTCCACCTCCTCCCACTCCTCTTCCTTCCCCCCTCCTGTTTGCTGCCACTTTGTATGTTTGTGTACGTCTGTTTTTGATGGGGCTGTTGATGTCAGCCCATATGTTTCATTTCCTCTGCCAGAAGATGGGAACGGAAGCTCGCGACCAAAACAGTGTCCCCTCCTCTTTGGCAAAGCCACAGCGAGCCGCACTCGGAGGAGTGGCCCGGTTCTGAGCGGCCCGGTTCTGAGCGCTACAAGTGATCCAGGAACACTCCAGAAAACGTCCTACCAAGAGTGTTTGTTTAATCTTTAGATCTTATTACATCTGATGTTAGACACAGTTACTGGACTGGGAACATTTAAGGACTTTAATCTTTTCAAAAGCTCAAATCTTTTGTATTTCCAACTAATTTGAGGAGAAATATCATCGTAAAAAACGCTTAAATATTACCCTGTCATCTTATTTCAAAGTCGTAATGCTTCTAAATCTAGAACTGTGTCTCTGCTAGATAGATAGAAACTTTATGAATCACCACAGGGGAAAGTTATGAGGTGATTAAGGAGATATGTTTCTATATAAAAATGTGTTTATTACAATAAAAACAAAACAAAACAAGAATGATATGGTGTGATCTTGCCAAAAAAAAAGAAAAAAGGGGGTGTGAACTAATTTTTAGTATTACTGGCTGATTCTCAGACACAAAATTTACTAATATTCGTAAAATATAATTTTAAAAATTTGAACTAATACATAAAATTTAATAATCAGCTCCTTTCAAAATGTCCTGAATCTAAATCTCAGGTCTCATTTTGAGAAATCTTGCCGATTAAATGTCCAACTCTTCCATCGGCTGATTTTTAAAAAACTTTTTTTTAAACTTTTCTTCAAAGAGGATTTATTTTTCATCCGGCGCCAACATCCTCCTCTGATGCGTTGAGAAACAAGCATCTACGTATGTCAGCCCCCGACACATATCTACATCCCCTGCTAACAACAAAGCCATTCAAACAAATAAGAGGAGCGCCGCGTCCGAAACGCCTGACGCGAGTCCACGAGAAGCACTCCAGCTAAAAACCACAACTCATCTAGGGCAAAGAGTGTGAAAAAAAAATGACTCACACCCCTCCTCTCTCTTCCTGCTTGGTAAAGACCAGATGACAATAATGTGGAGTATGGAGCCCCAGCGAGCCCCGCTGACCCCTCCTCCTCCTCCACCACCTCCCTCCTTCCATCCATCCCTCCACCCCCTCGTCTTTGAAAGGCCTCCACATGTTTATGGCTCATGCCTGTGGTATGACGATGGATTCTCCATATAAAAGCCAGCGGGATCATGGGGTGTTTCAAATATTGCTCTCTGAAGACAGTTGCTAACAAAATGACAGCAGTCATATTTATTTTGGTCAGAGAGCAGAGGCACTTAGTGGGAAGTTAATCAGAGACCCCCCCCCCCTCTATCCTCCTCTTCCCACATCCTCCTTCTCCCTACATCATCATCATCATCATCCCTTCCTCCCCCCCTTCCAACCCCAATAAGGTATGTACCCAGAAGAAGAGAAGTCTACTGCTACTGCTGCTAATGACTTTCTCCCTCAGATGGAAGAATTAACGCGGCCGCGAGGCAGGAGAGGCGGGAAAATAAACCCCCGAATGCTGGCTGGGCGACATCACCATGAAGTTGATCGCTTCTTCAAAACACCGGCCGCCGTGGCCGCCGCCGCCGCCGCCGTCAAACGTTTTCATCCAGTTAAGAGGAGATATGTAACATCAGCACAAAGATGGAAGAGGGGGAGATATGTGGCAAAGATTTGGAAATATGGAGTAGCTGAAAGAGAGCTTGTGCTAATTTGTGAGTGCGACCGCAGCCCTCACCATGACTGCCAACGGCATCGGTATGCTGTGGACCGGGCCGAGTCAATGACAGGTTGATGGGCCTTTCACAAGTCTCATATTTACAGTTTCTCATTCAAGTGTGCGGAATTAAGAAATAAACAATGGGATTTTGCTTTTCTTTTCACGCGGCCAGATTCTGGTAGCATGGAATCGAATACGTGAAGGTTGTGGACCCCGCCGTTCACACCGGGTCCTTCTGAGGCCTTCTCAGCCGTTACGGTGTCGGCTCCTACGGAGCGGCCTTATGAAATGGAGATTAAGCCGAAGCTCCTCCGGTCACAACAGGCGGCACTGTGAGGCTCATAATCACTATGACAGGGCGGCGGCCGGTTTGAGAACCTCCCTCTTGTCTGGGAAAACGCTCCTCACGCCGCTCCCGCTGGCGAGAAGAACTGATCCGGATTGTCTTTGATATTACCACCCCGGAGATCGCCGTTAATCATCCGCCATTCCACTGTGGCAGCAATCAGAGAGGGACTCGTCATCTGTGCGCCGACTCCCCCTTCCTCAAGACCCGACTCCTCATAGAGGAGCGCAAACTGGCACAAAGTCAGAAGAAGTTTTATTCAAGTGCGCTATTAGTATAAGATAAGAGTTTTATGTACTTCCCAGAGATATACTTGACTCAATTACTTAAGTACAATTGGTTTGTACAGAAAAGTCAAAGTATCTTTACAGTATACTTGTATACAGAGTTTTAACTAGTAAACATAGAGTATATAAAGTTTACTTGTAGTAGTAGTAGTGGTAGAAGTAGTGGTACTGTGGGCTATAAGTATGTAAATACTTCCTATTGGTTCGCGTCATGAACAAGATGCCTGTGGTCGCTCGTGTCCAAACCAGAAGGTTGGCGTGTCGTTAGTTCGGGGCCAGCAGTCTACATAACAAAGGGTCCTTGAGCAAGACCCTGAACCCAAATATCCTCCCGGAGCACACCAGGGTGCCTCCTCAGAGGTGGGTGATTAAATAGCGGGGAACCCTCAGGGCCTTCTATTATAAACATATCAGCGTTTCAAATGTCATGTTTAATTTCTTTCAATGAATAACTATAATTATTCGTGTTTTCATGGTTTCAGGTTTGCTTCAGAAGAGAGAAATGGTTACCGTCCTGAAAAAATATCAGAACTGAGTTATCCAATCAGATTGTTGGGATTGTCGTTGCCAGGCAGAGAAATGATTAGAGCTTGCTCACTTTTTGGCTACTTGACTTCGGCACCAGGAAGAGAAGGCATTTGCCTTTTTTTGTGTTTGCTTATAACATGACAGGTGAATTAACCAATCATACTTTGATTTATTGTGGCTAGGTCAAATTTATCTTGCTCGTAATCAACCAGTAGGTAGTCCTGGGCGTGGTCTTCTGATAGACTCATCCTGGGTCGGTATTACGTTTGAGGAAGGCGCTACATTCATATCCTCTGCTAGTTCTGAGCGTTCATTTTCAACTAATTAAAACTTACTGGAGGAATAGGACCTCCATACCAATGGAAAATTGAGTGAAACTACCTCTACAACCGTGTTGTGGAACTATCTTTTGAAAGGAGGACAGACTTTGTCTTCAGATGAAGACCAGCTCTGCTGAATCTAATTTTTCACCATCTTAAATATTGATTGATTATTGCTTGCTCGGCAGGATTCTGAGAGAAAAAGCTTCTGAATCCTTTTCACATTTCATTGCATTTTGGCTAAGGATGCGTCCTACTAGAAAAACCTTTTCAGATGAGTAGGCAATTTTTAATAGTGGCATACTTTCCACATTAAGCGTCGTTGGAAATCCTACTTAAACTTTACTCCAGTATTAAAAATGAACTCGAAGTCTACTTGTTTTTCTGTAAGGGAAGTCCAAAAGGGAATTTGGAACGCTTCGGGTTGAGTTGTGCTTCAACCGGAGCTGGATTGTTCCTCGGCCTAAAGCGCACCGTGAAATCCTCAGCCGAGACGAGAAAACGTTCGATCAATAAGCCTCAAGTTGAAAAGTGAGCGTCTGGTTTTTTTTTTTAAAAAAGAAAAAAGGCTGGCCGACGGCTGAGTCTGACAAAAACACATCCAGAATTGTATTTGGATGTCAGGTTTCCAAGGCAAACACAGCCCAGACTCAGATGTGATCGTACACGGCGCGTAACTAAAAATGCTCAGAAGTGAATGGCATCTTTCGCCAGAGCTTAAACCCCCTTGGCTCGGCGAGTATAAACATCAAAATGGTGTGACACGCTCTCTTATGCATACACGCAACCGCTCGCTTCAGCCAGAGACCCGAATTGTTTGGGGTCTCAGACGTTGCAGAAAAGGTGGTTAAGTTTCCTCCTGAGCGGATTTTGAGGCAATCACAGTCGCCGAGTCCAACAGTTTACAGAAGCAAAGTCAGAAGCAGATGGTTTGCAGACGCTGAGGACCAGGAGGTCCACAACACAGTAGATTCTCCGCAGATCCAGACTGGCCTCAGACAGAACTGGCGAAAATCCCATCGCTCAACCGAATCCACATGGGTTTTGGTTGATCCAGGGTAGATCTGGGAACGCTTTGGTCGCTTGCCTAGACTGTAGGTGCTTGTGGGCTAAATCAAACAAGGGCCCACCTCTCCGTCACGTCCGCCGCTCTTAAAGACAGATAAAGACCTCGAGGGGCTTTGAGACGTCACACGGAGAAGTAATGAAGTGGTGAACTGGATCTAGGCGAGTTTTATTCTCATCCGCGAAAAAAAAGAAAGTGTAACAAAACCTGTTTTTCCAAAAGAATTAAATTGATGATAGAGTGAAGAGAGCGGGCGGCGTGGCCGCGGGCTGAAGTTATCACGGTTACAGGATAAACACAAACTGCACTCAGAAGTAATGACGGACATTATTAGTGGTGCCGGGATCCAAGAAGTCCAAGGAATGATGGGATGGAAGGATTGGCCCGGGCTGATCTCAGCAGCAGAGAGGTTTCTCTGGTTACATGTACGGGGATCGATACTCCCACAAAGGCCCTCAGCTCTCCAAGTACAGGTGGATAATCAAAAAGGTCAAAGGTCATCGCTATGTATTCCTGCTCATCCTTCTTCTCTCTGCCTCTGGCTACTTTCCTCTTTCCTCGTAGAAACAGCTAAAGAATTATTTCAAGTGCACTAAGTTTTGTCTGAACTAATAGGATCAACACTATCAAACATATTCCCGAAAAGTCGCGGATATTTTGGAATCTCCGCCGTCGCCACCGTGTTAGCGCCATAACTCGAAAACTATTTCATGGATCAATTTTAAACTTTATCCCCACAAAGACCATAGTGTGAGGAAGAACTGGATTGATATTGGGTAAGATCGTGAGTTCCGACTTGAATTTTCCGGCCCCAATTTCGCAACTGTTTATCGGAATCGGTACAAATTTGGTGTATATGAGCGGAATTGAGGTTTTTATTATTTTTTACTCACTGGGGTGAGGTTTTTACAAGAACACAGGTTTTCCGACATAACTTCCTCATCATCGGTCCGCTTAAATCCAAATTTGGCCAGATTTTTACTGTTTACATAGTTTCAGTTCAATCAGGGGGATTGCTTGCACAACGCAGGGGGATAGGGGACTTTTCGGGCATATACCCTTGCTGTGGAGGATTAGAGTAAAACTGATTTTCTTGCTTGAGCAGAACTCTTTTTAGCTACGAATCAAGGAGGAAGAGCTGCACAAACGTCCGTCCATCCGGCCGCCATTAAGACTTTTGTGCGTCTGAGAATCTGAAATCCGATTTGTTGAAAATGAGCCCAAGCTGCTCTCTTGTGTTTGTGTGTGGAATTTACTCCCGCTTAACTCTCAAATCGGGGGGATTACACTAAGAGTGTGAGTCTCAAGAGCTTTAACGTTTAGTTTACCCAACACCTTATGTCGGCGGCGGGGCCGAAGCGACGATCAGAGCAGGTCGTTCGGGAAAAAGAGAGAGAAAAAAAAAAGCGGGGGAAGGATGCATTGAGAGGAAGAAAAAAAAACATCGGAAAATTGGCTGACACGTCTGTTTGTAAACCAGTGAATCTGATGACAGGGGCTGCTGGGAAATCTCTGTAGGGAATTCCTTAATGGCATCAATATGGAGCAGCCAGGCGCTGCTCTGATCCTCACCTTTGCCCTCCTGCCCCGCCGCTCACAAGACGGAGAGAGGCGGGAACTCAGTCCGTCAATAATGCCAGTGCCGGCCGGGGCAGCTATTAATAAAACCCTTTTCATTTGTCTCTACAGAACCATCCGGAGGAGAGAGGTCCGATTTACCATCTCCAGGGTGCAATGCTACGCATGCAGCACACGATTTTATTCATTCCTCCAGGGACGATCTACCAGATATTCTAATCCACTAATACTTCATTATTATCGTTATTTAAAAATATGACTTTTCTTTTTTCAGTCAGTTATATCGGTTCATCCGTGTATCTGTACGATTAAAACCCGTGGGGGGGACAGGGATCCGTCGGTGACGTCCAGAGTAATTTACGGAGATATGCAGAAATACAAGCCAGGGTGATCAGATAAATCAGTAAAAAGATTATCTTTAATTCTAAGCATTCCCATAAATATGGACATCTTGTTAAAGACATGGTTCCATGGACTCCATCAAACACCAGCAGATACTGGATGAAGACCTAAAAGCCTGTCAGGAACCTTAAAGTGGGCCGTGGTTGGACCTTCCAGCAGGACAATGATCTGAAGATCACCTCAACATCAACCCAAGAATGGTTTAGAGGTCACAGAATAAAGGTTCTCCCATGTCCATCCCAGTCACCTGACCTGAAACCCACAGAACATCTGTGGGATGTGCTGCAGAGGAGAGTCCACAAGTGTGGACCTCAGAACCTGAAGGAGGTGGAGAGGTTCTGTGTGGAGGAATGGCCTCAGATCTTCTCCTTTTGTTGTCAGACCTCATCACAGACTACAGAAGGAGAATCGGGCTGCTAATGTGGCAAAAGGGGGCGGAGCAAGATAATATATGCACACATGTTTAGGGAAAAATATTTGTTTTATGTCAAGAGGGTAATGTTTGTTTTTAAATGACCTTACTTGACTTCAGCTAGATTTCTGGTGGATAATTAAAGATCATGATAAGATAAACACATTTTTCATCTTATTTCCCCCTTTTTTTTTACAGATTACCTATTTTTCTGGACGGCAGTAAGAAGGTGAGGGTTAACCTTCTCCTCTCACTGGACTATCACCACTGACCGGCGCCGGATCTCCTCATGTTCAACTTCAGCTGCAAACATGTTTTTTTTTTACTTCCTATTTATTTAAACTGAGGAGTTTTGCATTTCCCTGCTTTTTGCCAAGTGAATTTTTTTTTTCACTCACGGTCCAGCGGGACGGGAATTAACAACACATGCCTAAGCCTTTATTAAACGGGCCTCTGCAGCGAATTTGTGACTCTTTTACACACAGCTGAGGCCAGGGATCCTCCTCAGAGGCATAACTCAGTGTCTGGACGGGGAAGTGTACCGAGAGGCCTGTGAAGGCAGCATCTCTGAGGAACGGTAGCCTTAAGTGAGATGGACACCGGGGAGTCCACTGGGAGTTTCTAAAGGTTCTGAAGAAGAATGGTCCTGCTATGCACTCAGTTTACACCTCACAACAATTTGCCATTAGTGGCGTCACGCATGGGATAATTACCGGCGGTAACCGGGCCCAACAATGCCAATTTTTAATTAAAGGGGGTCGTAAAGTTCTTTTGGAAAAGGTCAAGCAGGCACGACGAAGTCATGAGGGGGCTGGTGGGGGTCGGGACCGAATTCCCCTGACAAGTAGGACAGAGCTTCAGGAACCAAACGTGTCATGGAATCACAGTTTCCAACCCGGAGAGCCGCGCCTGAACTCGCCGCGTGTTGAAATACGAGAAACTACCCGGGGTTTACTTCGAGTTTATTTACTCTTTCACCACTTCGCTTAATGACCCCTCCCACTCGACACTCCAGGGCCAGAAACGGAGAAAAACGCTCGAGGTTAGAATATATTTTCTCCTTCTGTTAAACAATGTTTTTCCTTTTTTCTTTTTTCTTTGTGACAGCCCGGATGATTATCTGCCACTGTAATTGCTTCCTTATTTGGCAAATTAAATATTTACACTCGCCCTTTTTTTTCTAATCCAAAGTTTAGAAGAGACGTAAAAGTAGGCTACATAAGAGTAGAAGACATTTATTTTAAAAGCACTGCTAACTGGGGGCCATCACCCCCCCCACCCCCACCCCGCGCCCGACCCAAATGGCGTGTTTTGGACCGTCTGAGAGAAACGGTTTACTTTTTGGAGGAAAAAAAAATGTTTCCCTTAGCTGTATTCACACACGGAGAAATTCCAGATTTGACTTTTCATTTAATGGGCTGACATACACGCTGTGTGTACCGCAAATATCTCTCAGGCTGACGGGAGGAAACAGAGACGGCCATTGAGGAAACCTGAAGTTCATACTTTGAAGAATTCCACGGAGGAGAGGAAGGGAGTAGGGGGAAAAATATACCTCAGAAAAAGAGCTGGCTGGAGCGCTGTGGAAAAATACCGATATTTCATGCATGGGAACGCCACCTTCAAAACAGACGGTAAAAAAAAAAACACAAGGTTGAGTGGAAGGTACGAAGGTTTACATGAAACAGGTGGAACTCTGGGGGAAGGAAAGAGTTCTCCTGAGGGATGAGTGCCATGTTTTTCTTTAATATTCACCAGAGTGGTGTGAAGTGAACGTGGATGAAGTTTGGACCCACTGACAAGAGTCGCTCTCTCGCACACATTAACATTACGGCTGGATAAAAAATCCTTACTTCTCCTGCAGTGCCTCATGGCCATTTTGCACATCCTGGACTCGGCGATGGTGGGACAGGGTATCGTGTCCTTGGGCGGTTTCTTTACAATGTGTCGCGTCCGGGTCTCCAGACCCCACTTATAGCCGCAGGTTTTGTTTCTCCTGGTGCACGCTCCCCACTCGCTCCACTGGCCCACCTCGCAGCCTTCTGCGGAGACACGCGGAAACAAAACCACACAGAGGGCAATTTAGAGGCAACTGGAAGATCCCGGGTCAAGCCTTAATACGGGGTGAACGAGCTTTACTGGGGTCCTATAACCTCTTTGTGTGTGGTCTCAAATGCACTGCTTGTTTCCCTGTCCGGGAGAAGATGCAGATAATTGTGTACAACTCAGACATTGATGGAGAAATTTGGAGGAATTTTGCCTCAACTAGGTTGCAGTGGCGCTTTATCGGAAATTGGGCTTTTTCAGGTCTATCACTATAAAAAGGAAACTGGTTCCTGCAGTGTTTTCATAAAAATGAGGTAGAGGACATGTTAAGGTTCCAGCGCAATGGCATGTGGTGGGGGTCAGGGGTTCCCTGGACCCCTCCCTCCAATGTTGAATATTGTAAAACGTGTGCTGTTTGTGAATTTATTGCACATTGTGGCATCTTATGCAGAACGAGGACAAAATAATTGAAGTAGGAATTTCTGATTTTACACATGAATTTCAATGTTTTTATATATATATATATAGTTTTAAGGTGAAAATATATCATTTAGTCAAAATGTTTTGAATTGAACACATGCGCAAGTTTGCAGAAATAATGACGTCATTCAATAATATTGGGTTTTTCAACAATTAACTACACTAAACATTTGCAATAAGCATAAATAAATCATTTTTGGCTCAGATCATATAGGTTATTGTGTAAAGGGGATAAGTAAAAGACAAGTTTGTAAACTTTCTCTGTGTTTTTGTGTGCATGGTTCCACATACCTCCACACTCCATGGTTTCCTCCAGCGGGGCGAAGCCCTCAGGGCACCTGTCAAAGCATCGCCCTTTGTGCAGGTAAAAACCCGACTTGCATTTGGTGCAGAAGTCTTTGCTGAAGCAGGACTCGCAGTTCTCTATCCTGCACCCTGGAGGAAAAAGAGGAGAAGAGAGGAAACTCATCAGCGCCGGAGCGACTCTCTCATCTGGAGTTGATGGAAAGCTGAGGGGTTTGGATGAGGGGCTTCTTGAAAGGAAAAGGTCGTCTCATCCGCAGGAAAAAAAAGCCACTGATACCTTGTGAATCTTTCCTCTCTGGGGCTTAAAATGTATTTCTGAGAGCTTGTTTTTCGTTCATCTTCATGTCTGGTGTTTAGAGTGAGAAAAACAGACGCCATCAACACACAAAAGCAGGTAGGAGGAGGAGGAGATACGATCAGAACCGCCGTCTGGACTCAAACACACAAGCTCACATGTTTTCAACTAACGGCGTGTAACAGGGAGAATACATCCCATCAGGCCGTCTTATCAACACGTACCGCTCCAACTGTTCCATAACGGAGGATCACAGGGAAGTCAGGTTTTAATTTAAGCGTGCATGACGGCTCATGATCACAACACTGGCCAGCTGTGTCAACCATTTACGCTTTTTGGCAACGATATAAATGGATGACTGCAACAACTCTGCGCCGCCTCGCTGAACAGTTTTCCTTGTATCATATGACAACGTTGTGATAGCAATCGACAAAAAAACCAAAGCACACCAGTTCCAGTTAAAGTATGTATTATGCTGTCGTAGCATATGCATGCCTGACCAGCAGGGGGCGGTGTACTTTTTCAAAAATCGCATGCGTCTGCAGAGGTTCCTTCTTGTTAACACGATAACTCAAAAACTCTTTTATGGATCATTTTCAAACGTTATACCAGCATAGACCTGAGTACGAGGAAGAACTGAGGCGATTTTGGGAAAGGTTGGTTGGATATTTCTAACACTAGGGGGAGCTTTATCTCCGAAAGGTGCATAATTTCTCAAACGTAAATCCGATTTAGTCCAAATTTGATGCATATGAATCGACTCGAGTAGATTTATCCGATATATATATACATATATATCCTGTTTACAATAATTGTTCATTTTTAACCACTACGGCAGCATTTTTGCATAAAAGTAAAAATTGTGTATTACTTCACAAACGTGTTTAATTATGAAAAAATGCTTCATTTTACAAAAAGCCCTTTTTTCTGACAAAACTTCTTCAACTTTGATTGGATTTAGTTCGAATCGACCTCATATGATCCGCCTCAAGGAGACATAACTTACATGTGTCATATCTTATTATAATTGTTCACATTTCACTCTCTAAGGGAGCTTCTTTGAAAAAAAAAAAACACACAGATTTTTAACCGTTACTTCCCAGCAATATGTCCGATTATGTCAAAATTGCCTCACATTACTCTGGGCGGGGAGAAATATCTTGTTTCAGAATCAGAAATACTTTCTGGATCCCCAGCGGGATCAAATTGGTTTGCTACAAATTCTCCTTGACAACAAAAATGTTTGAGTGGAAGAAGAATATGAATACGAAACAAGAAAAAATATTTATATAAGCCACGAATGTAATAATGCAGGATTTTTATAATATAAGACTATAAGACTCTAATTATTCTATTATTATAAGTTTAGTTTAAAAAGACGAATTAGTCAAAAAAAACAGTCTCAGACTCCGCTTTGAATTTAAAGTCTCTCTCAGAGGGAGGAGTTCTAGAGTTTGATTGACAGGAGTTGATTTTTGTGGTGCGTCTTGGTGGCATCAGTCTTCTGCTCCGAATGCTCTGATGTTGGAACAGAACTTCCTGGAGTTGGTAGTGAAACATATCCAGGATGCTGTGCAGCTTACCCAGCATCCTCCTCTCTAACACCACCTCCAGAGAGTCCAGCTCCAAGATCCTCAGCATCGGTCTGCAGATGGTTAAGAACCTGATCCACCTCAGAGGGCAGAGACGGGTCGGGCTTTTGTTCTGAAGGGCTTCGGTGATTCTTGACCAGTCCAGTTAATTGTCTATGAACAGACCCAGAAGTCTCAACAATGTCCAGTCTGACCCCATGAATGGAAACAGGGGTCACGGTTGTCCTGGACCTCCTCAGATCCAGAACCAGCTGCTTTGTTTTTCTCACACTGAGCTGCAGGTGGTTCATGTGACAAAGTTAAATAAATTATTTAGATATAATAGTTCATATTTTTCTCATTGTGGGGAAGCTTTTTGTGGAAAACCCAGTTTCTCATCTGTTACTTCCATATCAGAACCATCAGTCCAATTATGTCCTAATTTAGCTCCTATGAATCCACAGAAGGACATCTGTCTCGTTTTATAAATAGTGAGGTCGAGTTAATATGAACCGTCTGAGATTATTAATGAGTCACATTTGATTTGAGGACTTCCATCAGGGGGATTGATTGTGTAATGCAGGGGATTGGGGGCTTTTTGAGGGGATAAACCCTCACTGTCGGGGACGAGAGAGTGGGACATTGGCCCCCTTGGGTTTAATAAAGTCTTATCTTATCTCGTGTCCATGCGAACAGAAACAGTGGCGTTTGAAAAGGATCGCAATCCGGAACTGTTTTCAAATGTTTGCGTTTTCCGGAAACTCTGCTGTCACGCCAACAAACGGCTCAAAGTTGACCAACTCACACAAAAACCATTGTTATGTAAACGGTCCCTTTGTCAGCAACCAGAACAGTACACTTACCCCCGACCCCCCAAATGCCCCCCCCCCCCCTCCCCCCCACCCCTTACGCCTACTCAGTGCCGCGTTTACAAAGGAAAAAAAAATCTGAGTGATGTGTCATCAAGCTTCTACTCTGCAAATAGCACATCAAGCAAGGCCAAATTACTACAACCACACCAGCAGGGCGACACACAGGCCCGCATGATTAGAAGGAACCTTCCAGAGCTGTCTAATTTATGACGCTCCTCAGAAGCTCTATGTGGGCCCCGTTGCCCCGTGGGCTCTCTCTGCCGGGGGGGAGACACAGTGTATGACCTACAGCCAGGGTCTCCTCCTGCATGTCCCCTAGACATCCCCTGGAATACGGTGTCATCTGCTCCCCCACATGACCATTGCGTCTAATCACCGGTGACTCGGCGCAAGCACCGACGCGCTTAAAGCTGCGATCTCACCACATGTGAGAGCGACGGAGGCCGAGGATTGCTCTTTTATCTGTGACCCTTGCAAAGCCCGGGGAAGGGTAGGTTCTCACAATCCCACCCCTTAATTACACCATCTCCAGCTAACCATCAGGCCTCCTCCACGACATTCCTCCAAAACGAGGGGGTCCCTCCCCGCTTCACTTTGAACCCTAAAGTATGGCCTCTGCCCACTCGCTCTGGTCTCACGCTTTCCCGACCAGTCTAAACAAACCTCGCACACGCACACACACACTCACACTCACACACACACACACACACACACACACACACACACACACACACACACACACACACACTCCGATCAGATATGGCTGGAGATAAAACCACAACAATCGAGCTGTAATCCACATTCAGAAGATTCTGCAGAGACGCTCAGCCTCACATAAATCACAACCCCTTAAATACATTTTGTACATCATTTGTATGTAATTACATCAATTATTTTTCAGTGTTTACCTCACTTTGCCAATATTTGTAGCTATATTAGGGACGCTGGAGTGGAATGAGTCCAAGAAAAGCCGCATAAAGCCAAATAAAGTGAAGATTATTATTTAGCCGTGCCTTTCATTTCATCTCTCTTGTCCCCTTTCTTCCTGGGTGAAACTCAAATCTTGGGTTTGATACAAGCAGCCGACTAATAAATCACCCACCTAATTGCAAAGCACCAAACTGTCTTTCTCCCTTCATTCTCCGCAGGCCTGTCATCACCTGACAGACTTCAAGCTCCAAACCAGAACAGCTGGCAGCGCTCTGAAGCAGCGGGGTGGTTGTGCAATCCTCGCTTATTGACTGTAAATAAGAGCAACACAGATGTACCAAATACTGAAATACTGAAATACCGTATTCTTGCAGCAAACTTGCGTTTTGAAACGTTATTTGGCATCTAAACACGACGATTGGCTGGTTTCTGTTTCAGATGTGGTTAATCGATCCACCAGATGTGGGAAAACTTTGTGATATCCCCCCCCAAAAAAAGTCGTGAAAAAAGTGCCATAACTTCCTCCTTTGGTCCAATGTTGTCCCAATTTTTTGCCGATTGAATTGATTGAAGGAGATCTATCTTCTATGTATCATATTTTACTCCAACAGTTCATATTTTACTCACTAGGGGGAGCTTTTGTTCCAAAAACATAATTTTTCTGCCATGACTCCCACATTTAATTTGAGGAGATCAATCAGGGGCATTGCTTGTACAACACAGGGGACTGGGGGCTTTTCGGGGGTTACTCCATTGCTGTCTGGGATGACAGAATAGGCCTAATTTTTTAAATAGAAGCAGGAGATGGAGGAGGTGGAAGACACATCAATGCGGCTCCACGGGATTTAGAATGCAGGGAGGCAAAGCCGCAGGGTCAGAGGTCATCAGCGAACGAGGTGGGCCGGAAGGGATCACTATGACAGAAATTCATCCTTCTGTCCAGTTATCTGGCAAAAGGCTATCTGGGACAGCGAAGGCTATCTGTGACACTGGAGAAGCTCACACACTGATCGCCGGCCGAGTCGGCAGCTTGTCCAGCAGCTCCAGAAACAGATACAGGGGAGCGGGTTCATTCTTCCTGCCGGATTAACCTCTGGACCACCTTTAAAGTCTTCATCTAGGTGCCTCGGGGAGACTAATGAGAAATAATGAGGTCATCAGATCCTATTGAAGGCCCACTATTCCTGGGACTTAAACGCATTATCATCATTATCTCCCAGCCTGGTTCTGGTGGTGAGTTATATTATGAACGCGGCAGGAAAAGCCTGACGTTTGAGCCCTGAGAGGAATTTCTAAAGCTGCCAGTGAAGTTTCCCGGCTAGGACAAATTGAAGAGATCAACACTGTATCGGTTCCATCATTACGCCGTTGGACTTTCTATTAGTTTGTTTGATTTTGCACTTGAATTTCATGCGGTTTGCACCTCAAGTGCATTTGAAGTTAAGAGATCATTCACTGGACTTGTGATCTAATGGCGCATGCTTGGCCGGCTGGATGAACGAAAACCCAGCGATTTTATCAAGAACACTTAAAGCATCATTTCAGCTGCTGCTCCGCCGCCGGCTGACCGCACCATGTGTAATCACTCTATTTGTTTGCATTTATATTGGCGGCGTAAAGAAAAGGTTGCGCAATCGTTTTACGGAGATTAATGAACCTCTCGTGTTCCAAATGGGGTCTTTTGCGCTATCTGAGCTGGAGGTGGGACCCGGCCTCCTCCACAAAGCCCAGCAGACCTGAAGCCGAGCAGCAGGACTGTCCGTGTCTTAAACGGGCTGGCAGGATGAAGGGGGGGAAAACAAGCCCTATTTTTCCATCCTTCGCCTCTAAGCTTGGAGGAGAAGAGTCTGACCCACTCTCCAGGCCCCTGGTTTGGCTGACATGGAAGCTCTGGCTTGCTCGCTGCCACCCAGCCATGTCATGCGGAGTTGCGGATGGCAGAAGTTCATGGCGAAGGCAAGAGCTGCCATGTTCTTCCCAGCTCTCTCCCCGGGCTGTTTTTTTCCACATGGGTGCTCCTCACATGATCGTGCGGGGCTAGGTGAAGCACAGACGGTGTTCCTGTCAATCAGCGACTCCCAGAGAGAGCGCAGGGATGACAGACGTGTCAGCGATCCCGCCCGCCTCTCCAATCCAAGGAACACAGTCTGTGATATCCTCAGATACGGTCCTGTATCTGCTCAGCCAGCTCCAGCCGACCCGCAGACAGCTCAAACTTCTGACGCTGCCCGAGTGCAGACAGCCCCCCGACACTGCGTGTGCTCCATTACAGAGCATTGATTTGAAGCTGATTTATCTTTACATCTGGCTGTAATGTCCTGGGAGCCGGGTTCGGTTTGGTGGGTCTGTTGTATTGTCTGGCGAGGATGAAAAAATAAAGCAGAAAGCTGTGATGATTATATATGCTTTGTTAAAGTTTAATGGCCAAGAGAAACTGGGAGACTGCGCACCAGAAATACCCGCAAGCTCCGAGTCTGATCGAGCTTGAATGGGAAACAAGGAGACCAGGAGGGAGAGATGTTGAGACTCTGCCAACTTGAGATCGTTAGTGCCTTTACAGAGCCTTCAGACCAATTTGGGTGAGGCCCGTGATTCAAAGCTCTTATCTACCTCGAGCCCAAAAAGCCCCATGATGTCCTTTTAACTAACACGATCTTGGAAAATCCGATCACATCCTACTTCCAGCCGTAATTTGTTTTGACACGGCAATGGGAAATACGACAGTGGGATTTGGTAACGGTCCGAGAAATACAGTCAAATAGAAATCACAAATGGTGCTCAGAAAGTATTACATCTGACAGAAGAGTCTCTAGTGGCACGGGACGCTGGCACCGGAGGAGCAAACCGGGCTTCCAGGATATTGGCTATGCCTTACACTGCATTGTGATCCCGCCTTGATCACAATGGTTTTCGGTTGGCAGCGAAGACAGCTAGGGGTTTCTGCTGGGTTGGAATCCAAGAGGGTTTGGGTAAGACGACTGGGTTGGTGGCTGGACTGTGTGTGTGTGTGTGTGTGTGTGTGTGTGTGTGTGTGTGTGTGTGTGTGTGTGTGTGTGTGTGTGTGTGTGCAGCGGTGGCCCAAAGGGACAAATCTTAGATGCCGCCATGCTCTTACGCTGACCCTCTCACACTTTCTCTCTTTTGAAAGACAGCTCCGATTCTCTCACTTCAACTACAGACCTCGATACGTTACCAGCGAACATGCTGGGAATGAATATCAAAGCCCAGGCATTATCAAATGTGACTGAGGTGAGAACACCACTGCTCTGCATTCACACAGACCGGGCCAAACTAAAAGCTGAGCACTGTGTTGCAACAAATCTTCAGCGGGTCGACACCCACAGGCGCTGGTGTGGGGCCTCTTCTGGGTGGCTGATAAGAACGTCTCTAGCTCTGGGGGTTACAGCGGATGGTTTATGGCTCGGAGCAGCCCGCCCTTTAGCTGCTGAAAGGAGTTCTAGCAAGGCAAAGATCCTGAAGTATAACATTCTGACACACAGAGAGGGATTATGCAACGGAAGAGGCCCAATCTCAGTTAGGAGATTTGGACTTTTATATATATATATATATATATATAGAGGAACACAGTTTTTGTTCACAGCTCCATGTTTGTTATACACTATGAGGAATGTTTGATTTCCCCGTGGGGATTAATAAAGTCTGTGAGGAGGCTGGGATGTTACGGACTTGTCAGCGCCGTTGGGTCTACAGATCAGATTAACTTCGCATTAACGCGATAACTCAAAAAATGGATAATTTTCAAGTTTTACACCCCCACAGACCTCAGTGCAAGGAAGAAGTGAATCGATTTAGGGAGTTGAGTTGGTTATATGTCGACGACCCTCGGGGGAGATTCATCTTCTGAAGTTTTCGGGCCATAATTTCCCAACCATTGGTCGAAATTTAGTTCACGTTAGTAATAGCAGCCGGATAGCTCCGTGGGTTTCACCACTGACTCTGGTCCAGGAGACTGGGGTTTGAATCCCAGTCAAAAGACAACGTGGCAGAAATCCAGTGTGGACCCTTAGTGCTACCAGCCTACGCAGCCACATCTACAGACAGTCAGTCCCAAGCCCGGATAAATGGGGGGGGGGTTGTGACAGGAAGGGAATCGGAAGTAGAAACCGGTGCCAAAATCAAAGTACAGAACGAGACGGTCCGCTGTTGCGGCCCCTTGAAGAGGGAAAGAGCTGAAAGAAGTTGCTTTGGTCGAATTTAATTCAAATTTGGTAGGTATGAATCGTCGATCTGTCTTGTATACATCATATTATTACTCACCAGGGGTAACTTTTTTAAAATTAAAAACACTGTTTTTCAAATATAACCTCCTAGCCGTTGGTCTGACTAAAACCAGATTTGGTGCATGATGAATCAAACCAGGACGATCAATCTTGTGTCATATTTGTCTCTATAGTCAATATTTTACTCACTAGGCGGAGTTTTTTGGTTGTTTTTTTTTACAAAAAACTGTTTTTTAGTCACAACTTCATAACCTTTAATCCAAATTAGATGCATATGAATGGACTCCTGAGGTCTACCATGTATGTCTCATATTTTACTCTTATGGTTCTCTAAACCTTAGAGCTTTTTTGTTAAAACGTTTTTTTCCGATATAACTTAAGATGAGCAGTTTAATCAGGGCGATTGCTCGTACAACACAGGGGATTGGGGGCTTTTCAGGGATTCTACCCTTGCTGTCAGGGACGACAGCGTCGGTCTAGTTTCAAATGTGTTTGGCTGTGTGTTGATTTCTGCGTATTATGTGGATAAATCTCTCCCCAGCTCCCCATGTTGAATAAAAACCTGAAAGCCAGACTTCAGCCGGAGTCTCGCTAGCCTAGCTTGTGTTTTCCTCTACCCAGGGAGTCGGCAGAAAAATGAGATAAGATCACACAGACAAACTCTGCCGTAATAATAAGCAGCTGTTCCCTAAGTGATTTCAGAGACGGTGTTTAAAAAGCTCATGATAACACAGCCATAATGCCACGTTCCAGACCTCTTCGGGAACCAGGAGCACCACAGCGGCCCTGACCACACCGGCACAAAGACCCTCACTGTCATTCGGACCGCTCTACCTTTGAGCTCTTGCGTACCGGTCGGCCATGTCGACTCCCAAAACGATATTCACTGACCCGACAATTAGCTTGAAAGCACATTCAAATATCCATTTATGGAGGTTGGACATGAGCTGTTTGGTGAAAATGACATGCGGGGAGCAGCTGAGAATGAGGTTTAAATAGGAAACTGGATTAGAGAGCCTTGACCGAAGCGGCGATCACATCAAAGTGGATCTCGCTCGGAGATCTGATGCTACGTGACAATACAAGATGTTGTTCTATGAGCAGTTAGTATGGAAAGGGATTCAGATTAACTTCCCACACATCAGGATCAGTTAGAGTCAGAATTCATCCAGCGTGAGGATACAGCGGTCGGGATGGGAGGGTTGAAGTAGAGAATGAAAGAGAACAAGATGTCTTTCTCCTCCAATTTTCTCTGAGTCATGAAAATAGGCTGTAATGGTGGTCACTGGTTAGAACAATACCAGATATTTCGGAACAATTAAGAATAAACCATACTTTGGATTGCAACAAAAACATTCTTGCTTTTGTGCGGACGAGGCGATGTTCTTCAGGCCCTGAACAGTCGAGGCGGTTCAGGAGGATTCCGCTCAGGTTCTCAGCTTTTAGTCTGAGAGTTAAGCTGTTTGCCGTCGGTGAATGTGCCCGCAACCAGTTCACAGATTGCAAAACCTCCGAGGCAGCTCAGTTTCTTCCCTATGTCATCGCAACTAAAAGTCCCACGATAGTCTGACTTTCATTATCTGAGTCTTTGTTCATGAAAACCTAACCCTAGAATCTGGAATCGCGTTGGTATATTTATTAGTTTGATGGATGCCGAAGAAAAATTTGGGGTTTTTGTCGGTAGCGTTAGCTGGAAAGCTAACTGTCTGAGCACTGTCTCAGCCACGGTGTGATCTCAGTTAAAGTCTGTCCTAAAAGTATTTGTTATCTATCCCAGTTCTGAATTAAAAATTTGCTTGGTTAAGATTAGATTAGATTAGATAAATGAGCTGGTAAATCTAATTTCTAACTATATTTTACTAATATTAAGAAGTTTTGTGTACAATCAGCCAGTAAAATTTGAAATGTTGTTTTTCGGCACGATGTCACTTTTCTGTTCCAATATCTCAGTTAAATGTTACTAGTTCAGTGATTGCCTCTTAAATGAAATGCAATAAGATATTTTGACTATAAATTAGACAAATACTTAGGGTAAGATTTGGAGTTTTTACAGTGTAGGTCTCTCTTTTATCTAAATTAATGAGATAACTCGTTAAGGTTGTTTATTCAGGCAAATGTTTTTATTTCTTAGGTGAATGCAATACATCTGAATAAATCTGAGAATATTCTGGGTAATAAAACATGAAATGTTACAACATAAACCCAATAACAGTCTGCGTGTTTCATGTTACTAGATATAAGTAAAGATTAAAGATCATTAGCCGTCATATGTTAGCATTCACTTAGCATAGCTGATTCTTACCCTATGATTAACTCACTTAAATGTCATATATCACATTTATTTTTCTCCTTAGCCTGCTCAAGATCTTATCGGCACTTGTGTCGCCCTTATTTCATATAAATCTGATAATGAATGGGTGATGGATGACAAATGAAAAAGTGCTGGTGAAAAATTGATAGCACTATCCCATAATGATCTATGATTCACATTTAAAACGAGACGGTATATGCTGTGTCCCAGATTTACCTCTGGTAGTATGTTATTATGAAATAGACTATAAGTAAGTATATTATCTTTCGAATTTCAACTGGGTACTTTTTGGGGTTTGAGGCAGTGAAAAAACCCACTTTAAAAAATATTTCTGTATTCTTCATGTGACTAAAAACAAATGGCTTAAAGAAAGAGAAATTATGATATGCGATCTGTTTTCATTTCACGCTGAGTAAGTAATATCACAGGAAATACAATGAAATCTTCATAACAAAGGAATGAAATGCTTACAGGATGTTTGTGGTGTCACAGAACCCAGAGTTTGGGACAGACTCTGGGTTCTGGGTTCTGGGTTCTGTCTCCGTCTGGAGGTGGGTGTTGACGATCTCCGTCACGCCACTTTTAAGACCCTATTATTTAATTCCTAAACAACGACTAGCGACTCTGTTAATGCTACAACAAATAAATTAAACAAATGTTTTCTGCTGACATCGGCAGGAGAGCTAGCTAACGTAGCCGTCAGCGGCACATCGCTTTGAAATATATATTGCATGATGCCTTCAATGTCTATTTAGTAACAACCAGGTAAATGTAATCTTATATAGTATTTGTCGAGAAACTTGAATACATTTTTTTTAAAGGAGCAATTTGTAGATATTTGCGCATAAAATCAATATTGTGGAGGGAATTATGGAAAACGTTTACGCTAAAAGACAATATCTACACTGATATTGGAGATATCCAGAAGTTTCTAAACCATCCATGAGGTACCAACGTGCAACGACGGCCGCACGGCTTTTCCGATTTCATTCACAAACGGATCCTTGCATCTAGGTCGCTGGTGATTGGGAAAGCAGAATTTACTTTTTGTTGTTTTTCTTGCGGTTGCTACATGTTCACATTATTCAGCCCAAAGGTCCACATGGCCTCCTCTGGGGCTCCATTTTAGTGCATCTGTCAAGAGTTTGGCTCAAGGAACCAAATGAGTTCAAGTTCCTTTCTGTTTTCATATGAAACACTCAGCCAACACCTCGGGCTCAGTGTAAACCTATAAAGTCTCTCCCTTTCTCTCCCTCTCTTATATATATTCCATGTTAAAATAAGGTTATGAGACCGGGGTGCTACATACGGAGTAGAGGGAGATATTTCATTAATTGGATTTTAGAGTTACGCTTTAACAAGAATCACAAGGACCAGTCGATTTTTCACTGTTATTCTAGGACTTCTTTTTTCTTTTTCATCATTCCGAGTGTGTGAGACTGGAAGTGTGGACTGTTTCAACTTATAGAAGCAATCCAAATCAGTGTGGGGGAAAGAAATGTCGCCTTTCCCCTTAAACAAATCACACAAACCCAGTTTAGAGCGACCTCACTTTCAAGTCTTAACGGTTAGTACCTGAAAAGTTGGTCTTTATGGTTTCTTTATGGATGTTTGGAAACGCAAGAGCAAAAAGTTGTTAAAGCGAAATGAGAAACAGCGCTGGTGCTAACCGGACTCCTCGGGTAAATCCCAAAGGTGTCGCTGGCAGGAAGAAGCTTCACTGCGTCCACCTGCGTGAACGGATGAGCCGTTCAAATCGCGAAGGTATGTGTGTCTCCACTGGACAATAGACGATAAATCATGCGTTGTGGAAAGAAAAGGGGCGGAGGAGGGAATGCGGGGGGTGGGGGCTGGCGGGTGTTGGAGAAAGGAGTGAAGAGTCAGCGGCGTGGACGTTGGACTTACTGGAGCACATGTTGAGTTCGGGGCTGCGCATGCCATAGTATCCGGCCGGACAGTCGTGAAGACACTCCCCGTACTGCCTCATCCTCTCCCGCCGCAAGAAGAGGAAGAGTTTGGGCTGGCAGTTCACGCAGCCGTTGTCCCTGGAGCAAACCGAGCAGCCTTTGCAGATGGGGTAGGCTCCATAGCTGGCTGCAGGACAAACACAGAAGGGGGAAACATCAGCAGGGATTAATAGTGAGGTATTAAATAGACATAGAGGTGTCGGCGTAATGTCACGCTCTACACAAGCATCTCCAAACTTTCTGAAATTGACATTCCAACGAGTGAAGCAACGCCGGAAGCCAATGGTCCGGTGTGCCAAAGCGAAAAATAAGAGTTTGAACTTTGATATCGCTTCAATTTTCGAATTATATAAACTATATTGCTCTTTGATCAGCAGAAAACATTTTGGTAGGAGCCAAAATAAGTCTCATAGTATCCTAAGAAAGAACTAGAACATTACGCCCTCAGGATTCAAGGTTATTTTATAGATACCGGAGGCTCCGAGAGTAGAATGGGACTTCAGAGGCTTCAGTAATCAAGTCCCAGTCCCAGTCTGGGAGGGGGGCACCTTCTGTACATTTAAGAGCTTAAAACTTTGTTTTTGATAAAGTTTAGGATTAAGGCTGGTTTAGGCTAACCCTCATCTCTGCTGCAATAGGTTTAAAGGATGGGGAATCCCATGATGCACTGAGTCACCTGCAGGGTCCATGGATCATGTTTGGACCTCCTGCTGTGGTCTTCATCTTTCATCACCGTCGTTATTATTGTCATAGAAGTTATCACAATTTCTACTCATTGAAATATTCTCGCATTCTCTCTCTCTCTCTCTCTCTCTCTCTAAACCCTACCGGTCAAGGCAAAGGTTCGCCTGGATTGGGATCGGCCTCTGAAGAAGTTTTTTCTTCGTCTTTCCACTGTCTCCATGTTCTTAATCAAGCGAGAATTGTTGGGTCTGGACCTGCCTTGAAATAACTTTTTTTTCTGATTAACATGCAATCAAGTAGTGTTTCATCAGTGCCTTGTTTATATTTACAACTAACATCCAAATGTTCGGAATCCATCACTAATTTCATACATGAGGTTAGAATTCAAGGGCATTTTAGTTGCAATCGAGCCGTTGGCTTTTATTCTGATTTTTCATGGTTCATAGTTGGAAATTTTGTTGGTTTTTTTCGACTGTTTTTTCATTAGTCTGTTCAGTCAATCAAACTTCCTGCTCCCAGACAACATGACTGTTACTGTTTGTTTGTTTGTCTTTTAAATTGAGTTAATTGGATCTACATTTCCATTTTTAATTTAACATCATAGAGTACCGTTTTGAGTTCTGCATCATTGGTATGATCATTTCCTCAGATACCCCTTCACGACCCCGTATGACCCCGTTTGAGAAACGTTGCTCTACGTTGAGGATTTGAAATTCCCTGACAGATTCTTGGTGCCGGATGATGACATAAATTCAATAAGAGTGAGGTTAGGCTGTTTACTCTGTAACAGAATATCGGAATTACTTCAGATTGTTAAATCGCTGCTCGTATGCAGATGACCCGGACGTCCGCCCGGTGACAAGGACGAGGTGAACCTGAGGGCAGCGGAGTCAAACCGCGGGACTCGCCAACCACAGCGATAGATTAGCCAACAGGGTATTCCCTGATTACTAGTCAATTAGTTCAAGTTCAAGCTATAATCCACGAGAGCTCTGGCTTCCCGCTCAACGTTCGAACGCTGATTGATCGTGAATGTGAATATTGCCTTAATTTTGGTCAGCGTTGTCCTTGTGCCGCAACGGTTGATGAAACCCTCGCCACACCACACAGGCTGTGGACTCGGCTGGAGATGTCAAAGGAGCCAAAGAACGGAGAGGACGGTCCCTCCCACAAAAACGACGCTGTCACTGTGAACTCCTTCATGTCCAGCATGCAAGAAAACATCTCTGGGCAAAATCCTAACCCACCAAGAGCGAGGGACGTAAATATCCCCAACAGCGACTTAGTAACCGAAACCCTCTTAGGCAACCTACCACAACGCTCGAAAAGTGGAAACTGGAACCGGACAAAAACCCTGAGAACGAGAGCGGAGCTTGTCTGTGTTACATATTAGGTTTCTCCAAACACTTCCACACAGACAGAAGTGAGCGCTAAGTGGGCCCAGTGCTAGCATCAGTTTGTAATCATGTGAAAATCAGTCAGTGGATGTCGGATTCATCTCCTTTGGTTTCTTCTGTTGGGCGCTCCAGAGAGGTACGCCGACTTCTGCCAAACTAAGCTACTTCTCCTGAAGCTGGGGTTGCTGTACATCAGATTAGGTGCTAATCAGAATTTGTCTCTTAAGGGATGACGTTTACAGCGACACTCCATCAATCAGAGCAGCGACGGGGTGTTAGTACCTATTCATCATGCAGGCTGGTTATGGTTCACGTCCAGTCCGTCGCTATGAAAGTGAAAATCCCATATTTTGATGGGCTTTGATCCACCGTCAATCCAGTATCTGCCTGAGACACGGCTGCTGCTTATTAGGCTTCAACCTTCAAGTCCGCAGCTGTTTTTCTGTCCAGCTCATACGTTATTATTCAAATGCTTGACTTAAAACATGCTCGAAACAGTAAAGGGCACCTCAGAGTTCCGACTGTATGGAAGTTGTGTAAAATCCAGCGGTAAAGTTCCAGATGGAAACTCATTTTAAACACCAGCTCACCCGTCGCTAGCCGAGAGTCAGTGACCTTCAGCTGTCAAACAGACGTCATCATTCAGCCTGTTGGGGGAGGAGGTTCCTTTAGGAAGATATAATGGGCTTAGAAATTGCACCTAGTTATTTTCTCTGTAGAACTACGGGTCAAAGCTTACATGTAAGGAAACATGGTGGTAGGAAAAAAGGAAAACCACGGCGCATGCAATCTTGCCGTCAAAGAAGGTAAGCATGAAGACCCGACCCGTGAAACCATGAGAGGTGAAGAGGTGACGTATGTCAAGTTCTAACCAGGAAGTTCAACTGGGTGGGCCACGGATGGCAGCACGGTTCTGGAGCAATCGCCCCCCCAGGAGGAGTGACAGGGACCGGGATGCTGTTAACGTCTCGGCTACGTTGGCCTCCTTCCCCTCCCTTGACTTTTTTTTCTAAGATGACTCGGCCCAACTCGGTCGCCTACCAAGTTGAATCCAGTTGACCCCCTCATTTTTCTTCCAACCCCTAAACCTCGCCGTCATAGAAACTATTTGCTTGTTTGCTTTGACGACCAGATTGGATGCTCCGCTGCTTATTCTTGGGATTAATGATAAAGAAGAGTCAACGTTCGGTTTGTCTTTCAGGCTGCAGTCCAAACGTGTCGGAGATGACCGGCTCCTTCAGGAGAGATCAAAGCTTTTTTCCAAACTTACATAGACACATGTTTATTTTCCTCTTATTAAATACGACTAAAACACAGCTTTGAACACTATATTCCATTTATATGACGATATACTCCAACATTTTCACGGACTGCAGCTTTTTAAAGTGCGACCCCTTCCCCCTTCAGGTGTCACGGATCATGGCTACGTCTCACAAGCCTCGGTTAATAAACCAAAATAAACCGCGACATTAAGCCCAACCTCCTGCTCAAAACAGATTTTCCCGTAGAATATATACGACCTGGGTGTGTTTACAGCGAACTGACAGTCACTTCGGCTCGGTCGCATGTGCCGTCGCCAAACTCCAGCCCCAAACTGACAGAAAGGGAAAGCCAATTTGGCAACGGTTCAATAATAGAAAAGTCAAATCAGCGGCCTGTGATCATCTTAGATCAGCAGCCAGTCAGTCAGCAGGGAAAATAAAGTCAGTGAAAACTCTCCTCATGACCCGGCCTCAGAAGAATCCTGCCTTCGCTTTGTTGTCAAGCATTTGTTTGTTTGTCGTCGCTAATAAGGACGTGTGCCCTGATTGAGGATAGCGTGATCGCCCGCCTTTCTGGATGCAGCAGATCCCACATCCTGGAATTAGGGTGAGACTGGAGGAAAGGCTGCGTACGGCCGACAGAAACTCTTCTGGTGCTGATCTTGGGAGATTAGCTGCTGTGTGTTTGTGGAAAGGTTCGGGGGTTCAGGCCACAGGTATGTCAGGAAGGAGGCCACAATTTACAGCGTCTGGAGCGGCGCTGTCCAACTCACGTCCAACACTACCGCCGTCATGTCTTGTGAATTTTTTGCATCAGCCGGTCTGATGGCAGGTTTGAGCCTTTCTTAACCCTTCGATGTCCTCACTGAGGGGAAATACGTCTATCTGGGGATTTTATTAACCCTTTAATGTCTTCACAAGGAAACGTGTGGAGAATTTATTTCTCTGCACGTTTTATTTCTTTCCTGTGGTGTCCCCCAGGGCACCGTCCTCGGTCCCTTACTGTTTAGCATAAACATGCTGCTACCGGGTCACATTTTAACCGTTTCACTCCTATTTTTCTCTAAGAAATACAGGAAATTGATTCATGACATATTTTCATGATGAATTCTGGATGCCAAGATAAATTTCTCTCTCCTTTGGGGTAAAGCATCCTTTTAGAACTATTTGACCAATTTTATAAGACTTATTTTTTTGTTGCATCAAAGTTACATAATTATGTTTAGTGAATCTCCACATGCCATTATATGCCCAAAAGAAATCCTAACTTTCAAATAGTACCAGTCTTAGTTATTGCGTCCTCCTCATTGGAGATGTGGTGTCCAACAGGGCTCAATCCTCGGCCCCTTTCTGTTTAGCATATACACAGAGGCCACTGGGTCCGATTTTAAGTTCAGTCAAATAAAATGAGAAATCTTTAAGTGTTTAAAGTAAAACCTTCATGCGGATCGAATGAGTCCAAAAGAAGCGCCTTCACAACAGGAAGGACAGGAAGAAGTATTCGGAAGAGGCTCTTGAGGGAAAACTTACCTCGGCGTGCTTTATTGGCGTGAAAATTGAAAACAGTTCGCCAAACATGTAGCAGCCATGTTTGTAAGTGGCAGAGAGAGAGAGAGAGAGAGAGAGAGAGAGAGAGAGAGAGAGGGGGGAAATCAAAGGGGAAGGGGTAGATCATTCCAGCTTAACCTAATTTGGCAGGAACAAAAAGCTGTATGTTAGGCATGCTGGGGGATGTGTTCTGAGTTACGGATGTGGTTTTTGCTTTGCAAACTGTGTCTGTCCCCTTTTTTCCCAAAACACCAGATATTCAAACCCAATCCATCCCGATGCAAAAAAAAAAGAAAAAGAATGCAGTGCGTCATGTTTTGACACGTGCTCAACTGACCTCAACGGTCTCTTCTTTCGCCACAAATCATGTAATGCCTTGGCTCTTCTGGTGTTGTTTCTGTCAATCACACTGAGGCTGGAGTGACCCAGACACATAACGGAACCGCACGGAACGTGATCACTGTGAGATTAGAGATACCGCGGCTTGTTCGAGGCGGACGCGCCATTTGAAGCGGGGCCACTTCCTACGCACGATCAACCGATGCCATTTCAACCACAGAAGAAGAAGAAGAAGAAGAAGAAGAAGAAGAAGATGAAGACATCCCCCGCTCCCTGCCCTGAAAGACATCTTAATGACCACATTTGTGCATTTTTATAACGACTTTAAAGGGTATTAAGAAACTGTCAAAGCTTTCTCCAACAAAGAAAAGCAATAAAAACGATCAATATTTGTCTCAGTCTTAATCTTTGTAGTCTGAATGTTGTTCCCCATCAAAGTGAGTTTATTCTCCCTCTTTTCTTTATTTCTTTTACTTCATTTACTATTGCTTTTCTTCCCTTAATTTTGTTGTGTGCTTTTTTTCCCCTATTTTTTAAAATATTATTATTATTATTATTATTATTATTATTATTATGATTATGATGATTAATAATAATAATAATTATTATTATTATTTGTATTATTATTATGATTAATAATTATTATTATTATTTTTTGATATTATAATAATGATAATTAAAATACATTTTATTTATAGGGCGCTTTTCATAAATACATATACAGACTAAAATAACGTGTTAAAACAGGAATTTAGATCAGACATTAAAAAAAATATATAAAATAAAAAGTCAAACATTGATCACACAATAAAAACAGATTTAAAAAAAAGATTATTTCTTTCTGTTAGTTGTTTTGCACTTTGTATTTATTTTTCATCTATGTTTTTAGGATTTTATAATATTGATTTCTACGATGTTTCCGTCCTGCCTGTCATGTTACTCGACGCGTCGGCGCATCGGTTTTACTGTGTTTGTTTTTTTTACATTTGGTGTAAAGAGTAAAGACGCGACACGCCGTTGGTCCTTGAGCAAGACCCTGAAACCTTCACAGGCTCCGCCCACTGCTCCCACTGGATCAAATGCGGCGATAAATGTCATGAAGTTGTACTGAATGTTTTTAATGTGTAACATGTTTTAAATAAAAGATTATTATTATTATTATTATTATTATAATTAAAGATTTGTTTCACATTTACAAAAGCCGTGTCGGCATTGATGTCACTGAAGAAGAAGACCCTTCATCTAAAAACGGCCTCGCTGCGTCACGTCGGCCCAGTAAAAGAATGGCGTGAAGCTGCCGCTCCTCCACATGGACCACATGAAGGCGCCTCACACCTCCTCTCCATCACCCATCAACATATTTTCTGACAGCTAGCGTGAGTGTGGAGCAAACGGAGGAAATGAAATGTGGATTTAATGGGAATGCCATTGTTAATTATTTGCATTTACAAGAAAGGAAGTTCACCAAAGTTTTTGCGGGGAAAGGGCGTTTTTGATGTCGTATTTATTCCCTGCTGATTCTTTCTTATGTCTGCGGCACCCTGTCAGATCAGCTTCCCGAAACAAAGGGGCGCAGATATTGTGGTTCCGCGTAAAATATGTGTGAATTCCACCCGTCCTTTCTTCTGTAACCACTTATCCAGTGTACGGTCCCGAAGGGGGCCGGAGTCTACCTCAGCTGACGTGGGCATGAGGTTTCACCCGGGGCGAGTCACAGAGACAACAGAGAGAGAGAGAGAGAGTTAACAAACAACCGTTCGCAAATCACCTGTAATGCTTGTTTTTTTTGGACTGTGGGCGCAACCAGAACCCAGAACCTTCCTGCAGCAGACTTGTCGATTCTGATTTTGGGTTTCATACAAATGGAGTAAGAGATAAACAATGTCTTATTTCTGAGCTGTAGAGCTGCTGGAAGGCAGATTTGAACAGAACCTCTAACAGAACCTGATTTCCCCCAATTTCTGGTATTTACGTTAAAATAAACGGGCTTCTAGTTTCAGCCACGTCTTCGCCGCGTTGATGTGACCTTCACGTCGAAACCCCTCGCCAGGAGGGTGAATAGGTTCGCTCCAAAAACGTCAAACTATCCCTAAACAAAATCCATCAAAGGTCCGTTTTGGTTATCGTCACCCTTAAATCTATTTGACAATCTTATATAAAAAGGAAAAAAAGAAAAGAATTTAGAACACAGCATCAAGAGTTCAGTTTGAAAAAGGCCTGGCAGAAGCTCACTGATAACTTTCTGAGCGAGTTCTTGTCGCGGTTCTGGTCACGCTAAACCGCACGCAGGAGGGTAGCGCTCCGATTCTGCCCCCGAGGGTTTACTCTGGAGCAATTAGAGATCCGGCAGAAACCCAAACTGTGTCTCAGGTAGGTTTTACGGGTCCAAAGCGATCGGACAGGCTGCCAGAAACCCTCACGAATGCTTTTCCTCCCGCGGCCCGACTCACTTCCTGCCTTCCACCAGCGCACCGCTACCCACGAAACCGATCCAGTACCCCGCAACCTGAAACACTGTCAACGCAAACATCGCACATAATTCTCGGGTTTCCTGTTCCGGCCCTGAACTCCAACCGAGGACACTTTCGATGAAACCCATTCAAAAAAAAATCCGATCCCTCGGAACCGCTTTCCTGTCTTAAACTTTGAGAATTTTATTATAATGATAATCTATAATGCTTAAACGTAAAAGACTCCAATAAAGAATTATATCTGTTACTAAACTTATAACCCAGGTTTGACGAGCATTTCCTCATGTTCTTGTTTTATGGACCGAGCGGGACTAAGCAGTGCCAGAATTCTCCGAAGCAAACAGATAAAGTTTAATCCTAACCACTCAGGTTTTCACTTTATTGAAAAATAAACAGACAAACAAATAATAATCCGGGAATGAGTTGGTGTTATTGGGCACAGGGGTTCAAATCAGGAACCTGCGAGACCCTTGTTTGGATCGGTACCGGGTGTTTTTTTTTCTGATCCTGAAAAAAAATCAACTTGAAAAATATGTTGAAAGAATAATGAATACAAGGTGGTTTTAGCTTGTAATAAGTTCAAAAATAAATCAGAGATTTAGCGATTTAGATAAAGCACATCTTAAAATGAGCCGGTAAATATAATTATTAACTATATTTTACTAATATTAAGAAGTTTTGTGTCAGTAATACTTAGAATTTAGTTTTTTCCCCCCCCTTTTCACACTGTATCACTTTCCTTTATTGCGTTTGTATTGCAATTTTCAGTTTTGCATGTTTTTTCTTGCTTAAAAAAAACCCAAACACATTCCTTATACGCCTCACAAATTCCCCCCTGTGGAGATTTTATAAAGTTTCTATCTATTTAGCAGCAAAGATAATTCTATATCTAAGACCTTTACGACTTTGAAATAAGATTACGGAGTGAAATTTGAGCATTTTACAGTGAAATTTCTCTTTAAATTAGCTGTAAAATATTAAAATTGAACGTTTTAGCAAAGATCCTTTGACTGAAGAAGATGCTCAACTGCCTATAAAAAAGAAAAGTCCTTATATCTCAGTGAAGATGTCTGGAGTAGAAATACTTTCCGTAAGATTCAGAGTTTTTTTGCGGTGCAGGATAAAAGTGGCAGAATAGCAACTTTATTGTTTGCAGAGGCGCAATCATAACACAGCAGTGAATTCCCAACTCCGGCGTATGGAAGTCCGGCGCTTATATAAAAACACAACTGTTTCTATTCCCGCAGTCCCCCCCCCCCCGTTTCTCCGAGGGCCCCTGGTATGTAAATCTAATAACGCCGCCGCCACAAACTGTCCATTGTCTGACGAGGACACTTACAGTAGCAGCCTCTGTGAGGAAGTGTGGCATCATCCAGTAACCCAACACAAATCCTCTTCAATTCATTCTCTACCAGCTATAAATGTCGCACATGGTGAAACCGGGCCAGAACCCCGAGATGTGGAGTTACGTGGCACCAGCGGGTCGAGGAGATCTGAGCGGCTCATGTGGAAAGCATCACACTCACCAACGGAATTATATGCTTTCCTCGTGGCACTGAGACAATTACTGTTTATTGTCCAGCTCCCTTGTTTCCCCTAAATGATGGTCTAAACTGACTGCTGCTCCACTTCAGAACCAAAAAGAGAGAAAAGCCGCAGAGGCAGGGCAGATACCGGAGCTTTATCTCCAGACGTTGGTCTTATTGAGTCCAATTTTGGCGCGTATAAATCGACTGTCGTCTAAATATATCGTGTTTTACTCTAGTAGTTCATCTTTTACCCACCAGGGGGAACTTTTCTATGAAAAAACACTATTTTCAAGACTGAACTTCCCTAACCGTTGATCTGATTTAGTCCAAATTCGGTTCATATGAATCGAATTAGGGAGATCTGTCATATAAATTCAATATTTTATTCCAGTAGTCCATATTTGACCCACTAGGAGGAGCTTTTTTATGAAAAAACACTGTTTTCCGGACAGAACTTCCCTAATTGTTGATCTGATCGGGTCCAAATTTGGTGCGTATGACTCGACTCTGGTAGAACTATTATGTTCTGTATCATATTTTACTATAATAGTCCTTATTTTATCCACTAGGAGGAGCTTTTTGACTAAAAAACGGACAGAACTTCCTAACCATTGATCCATATCCGTATCATATTTTACTCCAACAGTTCATATTTTACTCACCAGGGGGGGCTTTTTTTACTACAAAGCGTTGTTTTTTTCAGATATAACTTCCTAACCGTTGATCCACGTAATAATTCACGTTTTTTTTAAATAAATGAACGGATGGATGATTGTGATAACTCTTGGTTTCATGGCTCATAATTCAGCCCAGGCGCTGGAAACACAACATTTTGACGGTAACTGAAAAACAAACTCAGGCTGTGGTAGAAACGATTCCCCCCCCCCGCCCGTTAGAGACACTAAAGGGGAAAAGATGCGGGACAGAGGAGCGCTGCAGCGACCGAACCGGCACCCGTTCTAACGACTCCAGGTTGTTCGGGCTCGTTAAAAGCTGGTCCACGGATTATGGCATGAAATCCGCCCGCTTTTCACGCCGGAGACTTTATTTGTCGTGGAACAGGAAGTGGCTGTTAGCTGAAAAGCTGTGGGGCAAAGGCAGAAGGGGTAAGAGGGGAGTTCTTGAGGCCTGCTCCAATTTAGCAGAAAATATGTTGGAGTTGCCTTCGACTCCTATCCAGCTGGAAATGGTCAACTTTTAGGATCTACGCCCCCCCCCCCTCGAACCGATCAAACCTGTAAGCACATAATTCAGGACGCTCCTAATGGTTTTGCAGCGTGAGACTAAGCAAACACGTTTGCCGTCAGACGTATTAGCTGGGCCAGAGATTTTAACCTTCACCTGAGAGCCTGGCGGTGCACGCGGGTAAATGGGTAAAACAGGCAGCCGCGGCTCAAATGAGAAACTGTAAAAAAACAGAACAGGGAGCCAATTTAAAGCGTCGCTGTTTTAGTGCGCCATAAAACAGAAGCTCGGGGTAATTTTGTTGGCGTGCCTCAACAGGTTGAGCCGGAGTCACATGCAGGGGACAAAACCCGATAGCTTGACTGCATCAGCGTCGTACAAAGAGCTCGTTATTAAAGGGCTAGTTCAACATTTTTGCGAGACTCATATAGTTGCTATTTTGCTCCGACTTCTTTGAGAAGTTCAAGACCATCCCACAAGAGACTAACGCCAGATTAAGATGTCGTACTAGACCTACGCTGTCGTTATATCTCCGAAAAGTCTCCAATCCCCTGCATTGTGCAATCAATCCCCCTGTTTGATCTGTCTGTAATAAACCCGTGTATCTAAGAAAGACAACTCAACTTAAGTCAAGAGTTAATTCCTTCCTTAAAAAAAAGGAGTAAGCCTTAAAGATGCCCTAATGAAAACAAGAAGAAGAAGAAGAAGAGGAAGAAGAAGAAGACACCCCCAACTAGTGAATTCCCAGGAGGCTATGCTAGCTGCTGGAGAAACAATGGCTCCATTCTGAGAAGACAGTTGGACTTTCTGTGCACAGACAAATATTTTTGGCTAATCAGATTATTTGGAGAAGAACAAAAATAATCTTGAGCAAAGGAAAACTCAAAATCTAATTTGCCTTATTAGGAACGAGAACATTTGAACCCAAAGAGACGCAGACGTCTGCAGAATATGTCCGGGAAAAAAGTCACTAGTTAGCGATGTGCATCGACCATAACCTGGGGGGGGGGGGGAAACCCAATCTTGAAACCCTGTGAGGGTGTGAGGGTTTCCCAATGTCCACGCATCTGTCCATCAGAACGCATCACGCCCCTCGCCCCTCGCCCCTCGCCCCTCGCCCCTCGCCCCTCGCCCCTGCTCTGTTCTCCAAACGCCGTTCGAGGATCCCGGTCCCTCCACTTCCCTATTAACAACTTTATGACGGGCGATAACTTCAATCCGCTGTTCCGGAGTCAAATCTCACATCTGGATTCCCCCTGATGTGAGAGAGACCTCACACTGGAAATAAAAAACTCCCCTTCAAAAAACAAGTTTTAAAAAAATCTGCCGATGGAAGAAGGTGAGATTTCTCCAGAGACGTGACATTTAGATAAAGGCGCTGGTAAATCTCATTTTTTAACTACATTTGACTAATATTAAAAAGTTTTGTGTCTCAGAGTCAGCCAGTAATACTTTAAATTCCCCCCCCCCCTTTTTTTTTCACACCCTATCACTTTTCTTTGTCTTCTTTTTATCGTAATAAGTTCATTTTTGCTTGTTTTATCTTGTTTATTTTAAATCATAACGCCTTAACCACCTCATCAATTTCCCCTGTAGAGATTTATAAAGTTTCTATCTATTTATTAGAGACACAATTCTAGATTTAAATCCATTACTACTTTGAAAAGAGTCATATTTCGGCATTTTAAGCAGAAATGTATCTTTAAGTGAGCTGGAAATAATAAATTTGAGCTTTTTTGACCAAACAAGATGTTCGACTGCCTAAAAAAAAGTGACTTTATCTCGGCGAAATGTTCCTTATTCAGAGTTTGTGTCTTAAATCAAGTGCAATAAGAGGTTTTGACCAGAAACTAAACAAATATTCTTTGTAAGATATGGAGTTTTTTGCACTGGATAATTTCCCTTTGAGGAAAATGTGAAATAACACACACACTACGCCTCACATTCTGCGCTGCCGTATTTGAAGACATTCTGCCACATTGTTGGACGCTTTAACCTTTTGACCAGAGGAGACGTGTGATTGACACGCAGAGCTCAAAAATAAGAGGGAAGGACCGGGAGGGCCACCTTGATGTGGCGGTCAAGAAACAGCATCGCCTCTTCCCTGCGGCTGCCGGCCCCATAAAATCTTTTTTAACGGCTCAGCCGGGCCTCGAAAACAACGGAATATCTGTCGAATGTCTTCAGCAGTGGCCCCCAAAACAATACAAACCTCTAACGAGGTTAAATCTCTGTTCCAGAGAGGGAAAGATCGACAACACTTCACTAAAAATAGCTGCATTTAGATGTCAGCTTGTGCTTTATAATATTAGCGGCACCGCTCTGACGCGGTTACACTTCATCGCAGAATGATATACGACACGCTGGATTTCACTCAACCTTTACACACATGCTGGAACTGAGAATTAACGCTCTCTCTCTCTCTCTCTCTCTCTAGCTGTCTCTCGCCCTGGTTTTTCTGTCCTGTCATCACGCAGCATCTGCCTTTGATTCCGTCGGTGATGCTCGCGTCACGGTGGATCAGCGTCGGTGTAAAAGGACTCGCAGACACCCAGGACTGGGAGCGCTACAGGAGTTCAGCGATGACTCATGAGGATGGACTTTATCGCTCTCTGGACAGGCGCTCGGAGGCGAGCATGTGGTTTACGTTTCTTGCCAGCTCTTCTTCTCTCATCCTTTCAAGGGAAAAGACTAATCTTCTTGAGAAACAGGCTCAGAGAATTTTCTACCAGCGACTGGAAGCACACCTACGATTCCTTGAATGCAGCGGAATCGTACTTTAGCATCAAACTGCAGCTCAGATTAGCGGATCCGCTCCACTTAGCACCGAGACTTGGCAGACTTCATCTAAAACTTGTCATCCTCACGTTTGTATGATTCCTAAAGGGTCGGCTTTGATCGATGCAAACTTGGCGTTTAGATTCTAAACTACTGTGGCGTATCGTAAATTCTGCTCTATAGGACTTTTAGTCGTGAGAGTCCACAGATGGTTTCTGCCCCATTTGGAACCGATTACATCAACTGTCCAGCAGGTCTTTCCAGAATACATGAAGTTCTTTCGGATCACTCAAAATGGGCAGTGACATCCAGAAATCAAATATGACAAATAAATAAACGGACTAACTGGAACTGTGCTTTCGTCCCCAACAGAAAAGGGATGTTCCCGAAAAATGTCCCCAATCCCCTGCAGTGTACAAACAATCCCCCTCAAATGAAACTTATATCCACAGTATTTTTCATGAAAAAATGCCTCCAAGTGATTAAAATATGAACCATTAAAGTAAAACACGATATGTAGAAGATAGAGCTCATCAAGTCGAATCATGTAAACCAAATTTCGGTTAAATCGGACAAACGCTTGAGAATTGCGATAAAGTGATGAAACGGATATGAACTATTAGAGTCAAAGATCATATATACAAGACAGATGGACCAAATTTGGACTAAATTGGACCAACAGCTGAGAAATTATGGCCTGAAAACTTTTGGAGGTAAAGACCCCTAGTGGTAGAAATATGCAACCGATCTTTCCCAAAATCATTCCAGTTCTTCCTCACACTGAGGTATATATGGGGACAAAATTGGAAAATATATATATAAAACATATATCTCCTCGTGATGATTCATATGCAACAAATTTGGATTTGCATATTCAAATTTTGGATTTGATTTTTTTCCGGCTCCTAAAATACGGCTGTCTTAAAAGCCGACAACAGTTTTCACGCCAAAAAAGGTCGCTAAATATTTTTATTCCTTTTTCATTTATTAGTATTCATTATGTATTTTTTTAGACCATCGATAGAAGACCTCAAAATGGAATCTGAAAGACAAAAGTAAGTGTAAAGTTGTGGTAGAAACCTTACAGGCTTATATAAATAAAAATAAAAAAACAACTCCAGCAGTAGGAGGTAATTAAGAAAAATACGATATAGAAATATTCATTTTTAGGCCAGTGTTTTGGCAGGAGAAGGAAAAACAATCCTAATTCGGCTCAGGTTCTGGAAACCTTCCCTGCTTCTCTACAGAAATGCTGACAGCAACTTAGAAAGTCCGAAAAAAAAGGCCGTTAAAGTACGAAGCGACACCTTCAAAATAAAAGGGGCCGAAGCCTAAATATTTCAATATTTATACTCCTTCAAATAAACTCAAGCTGTGGGAGAAATGTGTTTTTTCCCCCGTTAGACAGACCGGCGAGGGAAAAGAGGGGGAGTGGCTCTGATTATCCCACATGTTGGTAATTTATCACACATAAACCTCACACCTAATTTTCACACCTGTAGCTCAACAGGCTGGAAGTCTAGTAATTCACACACACACACACACATACAGACACACACACACACACACACACACACACACACACACACACGTTCCTGAGTGGGACCTGGCCGTTGGTTCCCTCGGCGCAGGAGGGGAAGGAGAACATCACAGGCGAGGATCAGTGGAATCAGCGGGCATACTTAGCATATTTGCACTCCATGTAGCATTGCTCTGTCTCTCCCACCCTCACTCTCCCCTCACCATTTGTCATCACCTTGACTAAACTCATCCCGACCTCCAGCTCACACATCTGAAAAACACAAGAGTTGGATTTGGACTCGTCCTCCCTGCCAAAAAGAACATACTCTAGCTGCGAATCCAGATGGGAGAAACTCATCCTCAGTTTTAGCGTTACACGAAAACAGATTGTGAAATGAGGAATATATAAAATGTTTATATAAAACACAGGCGTTTGTTTTACCTTCTGTCACTGAGTGCTGGGAAAGGAAAGCAAAGCCTTCACGCAGAGGTAACAGCAAGAAACGCCGGATTGACCGCCAGCACAGGGAAAATGGAAGAGGCTGTTGCTGCAAACAGGCCAGCGGCATCCTCAGCGTCTCATGGAGTAAAAGTAGTAACTAATTCAACGTCTGACTAAGATAAAAGCATATAGTTATTCGCTGGTAATAAATGGCTTGTTTACTGTAAAAAAAAAGAAAAAAGTATTTTTTATAAAAAGATATATTTTAAGGTATATATATATATATATATATATTTTTTTTTTTTGATTTATCCTTTGTTTTTAAGGCAATAACTTAAAAGTTATTTTATGGATCGTCTTCTAATTTTATAACCACATAGACCTTAGAGCGAGGAAGAACTGGATTGATTGTGGGAAAAGTCGGTTGTATATTTCCCACGCAAGGGGGAACTTTATCTCCAAAAGTTTTCAGGCCATAATTTTGGTTCGATTTAGACCAAATCTAGTCCGTTACATTTGTCACACACGTTACATACATCATATACGTTACATATGTTACATATGTTACAAACAGTTTTTAGAACATAACTTCCTATCCGTTGGTCCCATTCAATCCAAATTTACCTCATTTGAGCCTCAACAAGATCAAACTTGTATTTGTCATATTTTACTGTAATTACTCATATTTCTATCACTAGGGTGAGTTTTGGGCCAAAAAACACAGGTTCTTTTTTTTTATCGTCACATCTTTAATTGACTGATATAATCTGACGCCAGGAAATCTGCCCTGTTTTATTCCTGAGCTCAGAAAAACTAGTTAACTGTATTTATCTTCATCATTGAGTCATTATGGGATCTGCGGCGGGCAGCGAGGTACCCAAGGAGCAAATTGGGCTCAAAGACCCGACAATATGTAGATTGCAGGGTGTCGAACCACCGACCTTCTAGTCCGGGGATCAACCGCTCTACCTCCTGAGCTCCAGCCGCTCTAAAGCTACGGAGCGGCAGCTGTGTTTACTTTGTTCACGGCCGAAGACGAAGGAATTTAGTGGTAATAAACGTCGTTGGGATCTTTCGCCGTAATCTTTGTGCCGTGTCGTATTTAATGCTGTAAAGTATCTATGAAGAGATATTTCTAATGATTTGATTCTTATTATCAACTGCTTCATGTTTACAATAGCATCCAATCCTAATCAGTCTCAACGCCTTAAGTCAAATGAACCCTTTAATGTCCTTCTTTGTTTTTTGTTTTTTTAATAATAATAATAATAATAATAATAATACATTTAATTTATAACGCACTTTACATTTGGATCAAATCTCAAAGTGCTACAAAGTAAAAGCAGATAAAAGCATCAATAAAAAAATAAAATAATAACTATATGAGAACATATATAAAACCAAAAAGCAGCAATGTCAATTAAGGTTCTACGTTCTGCTTAAAAGGAAAGTTTTAAGTCCTTTTTTAAATGTGTCAGTCGTCTGTGGAGCCCTGAGATGGTCAGGGAGGGCATTCCACAGACGAGGGGCAGCAGAACAGAAGGCCCGATCACCCATGGTGCTGAGCTTAGTCCGGGGAAGGAGGAGGCAGTATGAGTGGGTAGAGCGGAGGGATCGTGTTGAGGTCAGTGGGGTGAGTAGTTCTTTTAGGTAGGGGGGTGTATAAAAAGTGACAAATAAAGGAGATCTGTGAACTGTTTGGTTGAGTTTGATGTGACTGAAGCTGTTTATAGTATGAGCCAGTGGCAGCATTTTTATGCTAAAGAGTAAGGGGCCAAGGACGGAGCCCTGTGGGACACCAAAGGTCAAAATCATGGCTATTGAGGAAGTCCTGATGTCATTAGGGTAAAATAGTTTTCTATGCTTCACCAAATGGTTGAGCTAATCAAATTATTATTATTATTTTCCATGAAATACAAAATGTCATCATAAAAATAATCTTATGAGTCTGTTTTTAAAAAAAACGTTTTCCATCGTTTTGTTTGTCGCCGTGAGGACATCGAAGGGTTAAAGAAGACGGGTAGAAGTATAGAAGGAGCTCCCGTGGAAAGTGCAAGTACCTCAAAACTGCACTCAAGGACAGCGCCGGCGTAAACGGCTGTTTAGAATCACACACTTATATTAAATATAATGTTTAATTTCGTAGAGGAGTGCTGCGTTTTACATTTCCTGTCAGTTTGATTTAATAAGCAGGTAGCTCTAGCTCTGGGCCAGAGAGCGCTTCTTAAACAAACTCGGGTTTCATTAACAGAAGGGGAAGGAGGTGTGACACCGTTTGACATGCGATCCGGTAGAAACAAAAAAACAGGAAAAGAAAAACAAGGACTCGCAGTTCTGACGAACCGACGACAGCGCCGGCGGCTCCGCAGCAGACACAACATGAACGTCTGCTGCGGAAGGTTCTACCTCGTTAACCCTTTCACCGGACTACCCCTCCTCAGCCGGGCCGAGGGCGGCGTGGAGACGCGAGGCGATCAAAAGCGGAGGGCCGGGTCTGACGTTTCACACAAATGTTGCCTTCCTCCTCAAAAACTTCACATCGAAGTCTTATTTTTCTTTATTATTCCCCCCCAAAATAAACTGAACGGTATCCAGAACCTTCTCAAGGGCTCTCACAGGAAAACCTCGGTTGCCCACCGCACTCCTTATGGGCTGGATTTTAGAATAATGCTGATATTTTTTCGACCAAAGCTGCCAGTTAAACTCCAGAGACATCCCAGACCTGGAGCGCCAGTTCAGGCCAGGTTCTTCACAGGTCTGCGATGCGGTGTTTGTTTAGACCGGCACACTGGGTCCATATGAGAGAGCAGCTCGCCCTCTGCTCCAGCAGGTGTCGGCGCCACATCTGGTTCCGCGTCCTCACACCACCACCATCCCCAACACCACCAACACCACCGAGGACCTGCGTGAGCTTGGGTGGCGCTTGCCTTCCACTCTACAGGAACTGGCTTGTGAGAAGACCACGCTCTGCCCTCGGGGCGTTCACCTTTTATTTTTCCAACCTGCTCTCTGAGAGAGACTTGGAATAAATGCTTTTATAAAAGCACGAAGGGTGAGAAGCCTCCAGCGGGCGAAAACAAAAAGAACCGGGAAAAAAAAGCAGCAGCTGCGGCGCAGAGATAATTTTCCTCCCGCAAGAGTTCTATATCTGCGTCTGGGTGTTGAAACGTAATCTGTTGTCACAATAAAAAGTGGGCTTGGGTATTCAGGTGAGCCAGAATCTAAGTGAGGTGCTGGATGTCGTGATTAAAAAGACCTCGAATCCACTTTCTGTGGACGGCGTGAGGTTCAGCAGACGCATGGAGCTGCGTCTATCTTGTGTCTACATGTCGCGGTGTTTACTGCCGCGTGTTCAAATCCTAAATTTAACCCATAAGTTACAGAAGCCCACGTGGACCGGTTCTTTTACGACAAACCCGGAATATGACTTTTTTACAGTGCACAACGCTAGATTTGTACATGAACGTTGATTTACATCACAGCTAAAGGTTGTGGTGAATGCATGCAACTCCCTCTTGTGGACAAAGGTGGTATTTTGCAGCCAAACTCTCATTTTTGCCACATTTTGGGTCCATTGGAGGAATTCCTCTTGGTTCTATCCCACAAAAACTGTGTAGAATAACGAGAACCGGTGTTACGGTATTTCATGGCGTTTCTGTAATATAATGATGCTAAAGCCGTTTTTAAGTTTCAAGTTGGGATTATTATTATTATTACAGACCCCCATATTAGCGCCAACAGGGGGAGTTTTTTTTTTTTCTATATTAACTTTCCGGGACATAATTTCTCAACCGTTGGTCCGATTTAGTCCAAATTTGTTTCATATTAATTCACACATGGAAATCTATCTTTTATATAGATATATCTTCAAATGTTATCCCCACATTCACTTTAGTGTGAGGAAGAGCTGGAATGATTTTGGGAAAGATCAGTCGCATATGGCGGGGACACGAGATTCAGACGAGGCAAAACTCAAAATAACGGGTCTGCATCTCGCCCAAGCTCCTCATATGCATACGCACGCAGGTCCTCAGGCCCGGTGATGATAACCAGCCCCTCGTCGGTCCGTTACGACTCCATCGCTGCACAAAGCCGGTACCATCTCTAAAACCATTAGCTGGTAAACATGTAAACGACGAGTGACCCCTGCCTGCAGACAGCTATTAGTTATGACTCCGTCTGGTGACAGCTGTTTACACGGCTAAAGCCCCGCTCCCCGGACCTGGCCCCGGTCCAAATAGAATAATATCCAGTATGGCAGAAGTCAGGCTAAACGTAATATGAATGGAGGGAAGAAGAGAGCGAAGGAAAGTCAGATCTGTTAATGTGATTTTTATTTTTTTTTAATCTCGTCTTGCGTACGCAGTAGTCAGGAACCGTAACGGAGGTTCCCGCCATTGATTTCCTGTTTGGCGAAACGCGCCTGAATAATGCGCGGCTCGGAAATCACAGCTCAGACTTCCTCTCACAGCGGATGTGTGTGTGGATGTGTGTGTGGCGTCAAACCACAGAGTAAATAAAAACAAACTAGATGAATAACAACAAAGACCACAACCACAATCTGGGTCACACAGGCACTCTGGTGCAGCGACCTGGACCCACTCTGGTGGATGCCAGGGCCCGGTAAGAAGATTCAACTCAAATTCTGCCTTCAGCCTTTGATTCCTTCATTCATTCACTCATTCATTCATTCGTCCATATTTCAATTTCAACTCAGGCAACCCAACTGTGACAGCGTACCGCGGAAGCAAACTAAAAAACCCATAATTGGATTGACAAGATGTCGTATCCGCCCACAGAGCGCTGATTGCGAGAGGTGTGAGAGGTGACGCCATCCAGTCTGGCTTCACTCAGACTGAGTGGAAATCCAAAGTTCTCTGCTAGAACTTACAGAGTAAAGACAGTCACAGCCTCAAAGTGGCTCTAATGAATGTATGCAGATAACGAGGGGTTAAAAGACGACGTAATGTGGGAGGTGTCAAACCCGCAGCGGACCTCCAATGTCAGCGTTCTGGTTCCGTTTCACCTCATGCATTAATGCCGCTTGGTTGGCTCTTTTTTTTTAAGCCCAAATCTTCAGCTAAATGCCAAATCGGGCATTAAATCGGACCTTTTGTCCTCGAGTGAGTAGCTAGCTACACTTGTGACTCTGCTGTGGACCAAAAAACAGGACGTTAGAAGTTAGCATAGCGAGGAATTTAAAGTTAGCAGCTAATGTGCTACGGATTAACATTTGTCACAAGGGAAAAAAACGTCAAACTAGCGTTAATCATCAACAGAATTGTCCATGACGAAGGCAAGAGGATGAGGAGACATCGCTGATCTAACGAAACAACCAGTCCTACGCTGCCGTCCCAGATAGCAAGGGTCTATCCCCGAAAAGCGCCCAATCCCCTGCAAATCGGACCAATGGTTGAGAAGTTATGGCCCAAAGACATTTGAAGATCAAGTTCCCTTTAAAGCTGGAAATATTCAACTAACCTTTACCAAAATCAATCCAGTTCTTCCTCACACTAAGGTCTTTCAAGGTATAAAATATGAACATGATGAGGTCATGCCTGGAAAAGAAAAAAAAAAAAAGCTCTTCTTACTGAGTAAAATATGAACTACTAGAGAAAAATACAATATTTACAAAATAGATCTCCTTGAGTCGTTTTAGGATCACCATTCCAGAACAAACCCGACTTTTCCGGAATAAAAAAACTTTGACAAAATCTAAATCACATTTTTTTCACCAAAATACAGTAGACACCAAAATAAAAATCTAGATTTTGCCGATTATTTCTTCTACCCTCCATGCCTCGGCTGTGGCTTTCCAGCAGATTCTTCCGTTCTGTGGGTGGAACGCCAGCGCCTCAGGAGACCCAGAACCAAGTTGCCCAAAATCATGCGAACATTCCCAACTGCAAAAAAACCCATTTTGGCCAAATAAGACAGGATGTGACTTGAACTTAAGGAAACTTCTCCCCGCCTCAGTGCTCAGGTTTGACCTTTAACCCCAGCATGGCAGACAAACGGCGGCAAGAAAGGCCGGATAAAGTGTCAAAAGAGCAAAGTGACCAAAAATATTGGTTGCGGCTCCACCAGATCGACTGAAAAGTAAAAAAGCGACTAAACGTGTTTTTCTGATTATTAAACTCAAGCTTTTTTTTTAGAAAAACAATAATGTTTTTAATCAAACATTCTGTCAGTGTTGCCCCAAAGTTATCGGAACCTTAACTTCCTGGTCAACGTGGTTTGGTTGAGAACATTCTGAGTCTCTATTTCTTATTGATAAATGTTTAGAATACGACCCTGTGGCAACATGTATATGCCAAAGAGTAAGGGGCCAAGGATGAAGCCCTGGAGGCTACCAGAGGAAAAGGGGGCCACTGAGGAAGAGGAGGCATTAACCATGACTGGTGAGAAAGTCCTATTCAAAAAGTAGGACTTTTATTTGGCGTATTAAAGCAATAAGCAATAACGATAATTGATCATCGGTAGCCGAGAGAAATCAAACATACGAATTTCTCTGAGAATAGGATGCTAGCCCGTTAGCTAGCAGCTGCGTTTGGACCGGCGTCAGACGTCATGACCAGGTCCCAGTGAGACGTGTGGTTGGATAATTATGACAAAACCAGCTGCTGCCTCCAGCCGAGATATCACATCCACGCCGCACCTTCTCCGACATGATTGATCTGCGATCTTATTGCATCGCTCTGACGACAGACAAACGCATGTCTCACTCAGCCACTCCATGACTCTCTGCCGTCACTTCCTTTCCCTCTGCTCTTTACGTTCGGACCACATAAATCTTCAGGGGACGACCTCCTGAGCCCTCTTTACATCTGACATGCACGCTAGGTTGCTGTCTCCGCCCCCCCTCCTCTTCCTCTTTGCTCCACAGAGGGAGTCAGAGAGACAATGAGATCAGCGTCGAGGCTCAGTAATGACTCCCAGCCTGGTTCCTGATTAAAAACACACCGGGTGCTTCTGCACTCCGCAGGCAGGCAAGAGGCCTTCGTCTCCTCACACCACAAGTGAGGAGATACAGGCAGGAAAACAGACTGGGAGCAGCTCCGTGCCCGAGAATGCAAAGATCTCGTGTAGGTCGTACAGAGAAGCGCTTTGCTGTCATGGCAGGAAATAACAACATTTCAGTGTTACGCTAACATGATTTTCACGTTGTTACATGATCGCTGTAATGTGTTTCTGGCATCATTTTCACGTTATAGCGTGAAAAGTTTCACGTTCTTCCGTCGTAATTTTCACGTTATATCGTGATAAGTTTCACGTTATTCCATCGTAATTTTCACGTTATAACGTGATAAGTTTAAAGTTTTTCTTTCGTAATTTTCACGTTAAAACATGATAAGTTTCACGTTCTTCCGTCGTAATTTTCCCGTTATATCGTGATAAGTTACGTTTTTACATGATAATTTTCACATTGACACAGATATTCTGTTATCTTTTGCTACGACAGCGAAGCGTTTCCTTAATGCAGCGTTCAGATCTCCGGTCCAAACTAGTCACAGCCTATTTCCAGACTACTACTTATTCAGAACCAGGAGCCCGATGCGGAGCCTGAACCCCGGACTGCGGGTGCTGGGATTCTCTTAAACAGTACTTCATCAGAACATTGAGAAGCTCAGATTCGGGTCTTATTTCTGAAGCGTGACGCGACAACGGTGTGGCGGCTGAAGCGTCACCTTTACCTCTCCATATCCAAACTCGGGCCGCCAAATTACAGGAAAGCTCAGCAGAAAGTCTCTTTATGGCATCGGACCAGCTCACTTCCTCTCCAACCAAAGGCGAGGCGTGCTGAGCTTTATTTTGATGTGGTGTGTATGCATAATTAGAGGTCCCATAAAAATCAAATCAAAAAAAGGTGGTGAGATGGAGCAGGGGTGGGAGTGTTGTCCATCTGTAGATGGGTTGAGGGGTGGGCTCTGGGGTAGCGATCAGAACTCAGCCACTGAGACGGCCTTCAGCACCAAACTAGAGCATGGATGTGTGTTTTCCTCCAGGGGCCGTCTTTAGTTTCACATTTCCAGGCCCTGAAGATCGATGCGAAGAAGCTGCCATAGCCGACACGCACAGAGAGGAACACACAAACCGAGGCAGACACGGAAACACGTCCTTCCAAGGACTCTTGGCGGCTTCGGCGCGACGCTACACACTTCAAGCAGGTGGCAAATCAAATCCAGTGAGTGGGAAAAGCTCAGCTACCAAGCTGCATGCAAAACAACAACAACAAAAAACTATTTCAAATGACTTATTTACTCGCTGAAAGGAAGATGAGACGAAGATCAATCATCTCACATATTTCTGTGCTAAACATGAAGCCAGATCCCGCCGACTGGAAGCAGGGGGAAGCGATGGCTTTGTCCAAACAGAAACAGAACCCAGCTGCCAACAACTCATGAATGAAAGAGTTTTCTAATCAGAGAAAATAACGGCGATACATAGTTTTATGTGAGGCTATAAACTGGACTATTTCTTGGCTGGGACCAGCAACTGATTGGAGTTTCCACCGCTTGCCTAGCCGTCGCTGCTAGCCAAAATAAAAAGCAGTAAAAATAGAAAATGTCATATTTACGCGACAGTTTTTGCGAGCGTTAACTCAAAAAAAACAACAACAATAATATAGTTAACTACAGAGAACGCGCGGCTAGCCGTTACCTCCCGCCTCCAGTCTTTACGATATGCTATGCTAATTAGCTTTAGGCCACCACCTATAAAAGTCGTATAGATCTTCTTATCTAACGGTTGTTAGAGAAAAAAGTGACTATGTTCTCTCTCTCTCCAGATTCAACACTCAAATCATTCAAGACTCATTCAAGGTGACGAAAAACAGGATTTTCGAATATGTCCTGCGGTTCACCAGCCACCGTCACCCCCAGAAAATGGATGAGTGAATGGTGAATATTCATATTTATTTCCCTAAATTCTACACTCTATATCTAGAAATTCAAATGTGAAAGCTGGAAAATTGAGCATATTTAGATTGTTAAACTCCCATGATTCAACTCTTCGGGGTAAAAACACAATGGATGCCTGTTGTATCCGTGTTGTTGCCTCTGCTCAGCCCTTCGCCGGACTCTTTCAGAGATGCGTGTTAGTAATGTGAGAGGTAAGTAGCCTGGAAGTGAATTTCGCTGTAATCCTGAGGGGCTCCATCTCCGGCTCCGGGCAGCTCTCCTACCTGTGAAGTCATTTTTTTTCTTTTGTGTTGTTGTTTTACGTGCGGCGCTTAGAAATTATTCCCACATTAGGAGTTTTTTGTTTTTTTTTACTGCCCAATAAACTTGAGAGAATCAAGACCGAATTGGCGGGTCGTACTTAGTAGCTTTATAAGGAAACGTATTAAGGTGTAATTGCTTCGGGGGGGGAATGGAAGCGGCCAAAGGTGAGGGTTACAAAAAAAACGCCCTCGACACCGCCGGTTCTGTCCGCATGCCCGGGATTTTCCAAACACCACGAGGAACGCGTCAGACCGTTCCATTTAATAAGTTGGTGTTATTTCACATTTCCGAAAAAATGAACTTTTTACACAGCGGTTAAAACGTAGTAAAAAAATAAAAAATAAAACCATGTGTTTGGCGAGGAATCCTCTCATGACAGTGATTGAGGAAGAAAGAAAAGACTCCCCCAACCCCCCCACTCGGCGTTTTCCTGACAAAAAATGAAATTAAAATAGGAAATGGAGGACCCTCTCTGCTGACAATGCGTTTGAGTTTTTCTTCTCCTTCCCCCTCCGGTGTGATAGATGGAGGTGTTCCGGAGCAGACTTGTGAGACGCAGTCCAAAGACCTGACAGATGGATATGAATCCTCCGCTGAACCTTTCCGCCTCGCTTGAATCCTAATACATAAACTTAACATAAATCTCTCAAATAGTTATTTTTCTCTGTGGGGGGAGGGAAAAAAGAAAAAAAAAAGGGGGGGGGGGGCTGAAACGGATCGTCCGCACTTTGTCACGTGCTGCCTGCAAGAATCTCTCCCCTCCATCCATTAGAAAGTTCATGCCACTGCATGTTTTTTCCTCCGCTGCTTTTTCAGGAGTGTAGCGTGGCATGAGCGCACTGAGGAGCCTTTCAGCGGCTTCATCCGATACCGCTGTGACTCGGGGCAGGAGCTGCGTTACAGGCCGGGATCGACATGCATGGGTTGGTAGGTCAAACAAGGAGCTAGTCTTTCGACAGAGTTCGGAGGCCGGGTCAGACTAATGTGATTTATCAATACGCCGCATAAGTGAATCATTGTCCTTAATGGCCATGATAATCCCCGAGACAGACTGTGGACGTGATTGGTGGAGCAGCGGCGGGTGTATGGGCTGTTCTGGACTTGATGTCTTGATTAGAGGTTCAAGAACGTGCACCTGCAGAGTGTCCATGTATCTGCTGCTCTTTCTCACTCTCACACACACACATGTGAGCACACACACACACACACACACACACACACACACACAGATTTTACACTTATGGAGGATTGGCCGATGGGGCCCGGGAGAGAAAAGACAGAGCTCTGTTCCTGGATGCCGGAGCCCCGGCTCAGGTCAAGACTCGGCTCGCTGTAATCCCTCTCAGGTGATGCTGCTCGCATTCAGCCGTTTCCAGCTGATCTGCTTAAATGCGCCTTCCTCATCCCCTAAAAAGCCCGCGTCTCCTCGCAACCGACCGGCGCAAGGCCCCTCGGCGCTCTCTCCCGGATCACTTTTCAGCTTTTTCCATTAAGTGATCAATCTGGCCCGGTAGGTGTGAATAAAACCGACACACTCCTCCTGTGCTCTAGAACAGAACCTCAAGTCTCACATCACCTGGATTAGATTGGCGAGATGTGAGAGAGCCTTGTTAACAGACCTGCCATCATCTGCAGGGCTTTTTCACTTTTTCCACAGGCAAAGTGGCAAAGCCTTCCTCCTCCTCCTCCTCCTCTTCCCCTCCTCAGGCACTTAATCAACGTATTATATTGCTGAAGTAGCGGGATCCAACATTAACACTTACACCCACAAACCTAGGACTTTGTGCGAGCTTTCAACACACGGAGGCCTGATTTCCTCCGGCTTAGACTGACTGGCCGCAGAGTTTTCAATGCGTCCAAAGATTACAGTCATTTTTACAAACCTGCATTTCACTCACTCAGAGGTCATTCCCACATCGTGTCTTTTCTGATGTATTGGCATCATCATGAACCGTCAAAGTCATTTCAGAAGAATCAAATACGTTAGAGAGGAACGTTTCTGCAAACTCTATGGGAGTTTTAGCAAATATTCTGCGATAAAATTACCATTTCTAGGCTGACCTGACTCCATTTTATCACCTTTCTCCTTCAAATACCAGTGATGATCCGACATTCCGGCGGGACCCAGGCAAATAAGTCCTTCCATCAAATGTAATTTTTCGCTCAACCAGATAAAGACGTGCTGCAGAGAATAAATGCATCTACAGTTTACTGCAAATCTTAATAAACAGCATGTGACTCCAAAAATACTTTCAACATCGTCTCTTTTCTGATATATAAGAACCAAAATAAACCGTCAAAGTCATTTCAGAAGCATCAAGTACCAGAGAGAGGAAAGTTTCTGCAAACTCTATGGGAGTTTTTGCACATATTCAGCCATAAAATGACCATTTCTATGTTTGTGGCGTCAAAATGTCACCCTGCAAACTCTTGATGCTCATCTCTGACCTCACTTCCTCCACCCTTTAAGGCTGCCATGGCTCCATCTAATCACTTTTCTCCTTCAAATACCAGTGATGATCCGACATTCCGGCGGTCCCCAGGCAAATAAGTCCGTCAAATGTTTTTGCACCATATTCCGCCATAAAAGCCCAAAAACAATATCACAACCTCACTTCCTCTTCCCTGTAAGGCTGAACCCAATCCGATCTGATCGCTTCTCTCCTTCAGAACCAGAGATGATCCGACATTCTGGTGGGCCCTCCAGCAATTAGAAACACCTGAGTATGAAGCCGAGGTAATGATGTGACCTGTAACAGCAGCAGCAGCATGTAAATAAGGAACAGGAGGGTTTTTCTGGTAGTTCGCTGTAAATTGCCTTTGTGGGAGGTTTATAGCCGTCATTGCAACATGAGGACATTTGGGCCCCCATACCTTCATTTTTTCGTGGGGGCGGGGGAGTTCCAAATACTTGCCGAGCTTCCCTCCCCTGCTGGTGCACCACTGCTCAAAGCTGTTAAAGTAACAGATTACGCCACTGAATATGACTTGACACATGCTTGCGGCCTGCCGGGACTTTTTAATTTGGCATTTCTGAGTGGATGACGGCATGACACTGGCAGCTTCTCGCCACTTCTGCCGTGCTATTACCGATCCCATACCTGCTCAAATGTCTCAGAGCCCGACTGCATGCCTCTGCTCTTTCAGGCGGCGTTGGTTGTCGAGCCTGATTTTATGTAGTCAGCAGGTGGCATCATTAGCCAGAGAATAAAAAAGGAGAAGCAATACCCTGGTGTCTCGCTGCGGTGTCACAGAAGAGCTCGGCGGCATCATTTCCCCGCCTCCGATGGGCAGGATGGGTATCATGAAGTGCAAATAGAACAGGTCTTATCGTCTATTTGACGTGAAAAAAAGGAAAAGATGTATGGGAGGAGTGACCACAGCCAAACGTGAGGTCGCCATGCAGCGAGAGAACAAGACAAGAACGGCCCAGAAACCACACAGAGATCCAGATCTCTGCCTCTGCTCGCATGTTTCACAGGCCTGCAGTCATATGCAATGGCCGTTCTCCCCTCCTTGACATCCCCTAATTACAACGGCGTCCAAATCCCTTACACCTCACTCAGTCATGAGACCTTCAGTGGAGGCAAAGAAACTTTTTCCACACGTGTGATAATAAGAAAAAGAGCTCAGTTAGGTTCCGTGTCGTGTTGCACCTTAGGAAGCCGACGGTGGCCAAAGAGAGATTTCGAGCATGCCTGAGTGTAAACTCCCCAGAACGCTTTGAGGAGAGTTCTCTGTGCATGCCAGGCAGGCTGCGTATAAAGCTGTCACAGGAGCCTTGAGGGCAAGAACAATATTCAAGCATTTCTGGGCTTATTGCTCAGATCCCTTGCAAATGCTTCTTTCAATATATGTGTGATAAATAAAGGGAGGGAGCCAAATAGCCAAGACTTTCCCAGCAGCCACTGCCTGCTGGGGTGGCACATTTAGCTCCAGGGGCTTTTAATACCCAAAACACACACACACACATACACACACACACACACAGGAGAATACACACACGTTTAGAAAATACTGTAAAAAGCTGAACAGCGTAGTTTGAACAAGTGTAGCATCCGGTCTATACGTTGGATGTGAAACAATGTGGAGCTTATAGTCCTCCGCCTAAAGCTGTTCTTGAGGTCAAATGTGTAAGTTAACCTCTTGATCTCAACCCCCTCCCCTGGTTATCCCACCACCACCCCCTGTTTCCTCTCTCTCCCCCTCTTTCTCACCAAACACCCCACAGATAAAACCGCAGACACACGTCAATACCGGCTCTCCTGCTTCATCACCTGGAAGATCCTCCAGCTTTTACAGCGGTTCCCAGAAATATTAAAGAAAATAGGAGTCGATCTCCCTTTAAAGACTGGAGGATCTCTGAGTCCTCGGAGGAAGAAAACGCACAGAGGAGCTGAAAAACGTGTGTGTGCCAGTACCCCGCAGTGATTGCCTGATTATTTGCAGATGGGCAGTGGAGGGCTCGCAGAGTGTGGAGGTTTCCCCCTGGCACGCAGCGCATATGATTAAATCTTAAGATTGCCTTACAATTTACAAGACCCCCTCTCTCCCCTCACTTCAGTTCATGGCTATTTTCTTTTCTTTTTTATAAAAACTATATACCACCACACTGTGTTGACTGTTTGGTGCGGCGAGAGACTCCGCTACACGCTCCCCCCGTGCGTCACTGTGACCAATTCGCTTCTCGTGGTCACCCTGGGGATCTGAGTGATGTGTTATGTCACAGTTACTGAGGAGGGGTCGACGGGGGCCACTTTCCTAATCCCACTGTCTCCCCATTCATTCAGACTACAGAGCAGTATTTACAAAGGCGCTGATCCCCCTGCTCAACTCCTGCGCCTCCGCTGAGCGATTGTTATGCGAGTTTCCTACCAACTGTTCAAAGTGGTTATAAGATCAATTAAAACCAGCTTATGGGGTCTGCAGTGGAGATGTGCAATTCATAAGTCAGGGTAAGGGGATTCCGTATCTATTCATTCAATAAATCCCATCATGCGACCCCTCCCCATCCCCATATGGACCGACAGGCATGATCAGCTCTTTTTGCGGGTTCACTTGTACTTGGCCAGAACATAAGGAAGTTGAGTCCGACAGTGCAATTAGCTCACCTCACTGATGCAATGTTGTTGTTGTTGTTTTTTCTTTTAAATTAGCTTTGGGAACACAAGAGTCGCCCAAAAGAATTTTTACGCACATTTTACGCACCGGCTGTGAGATTGTTGGAATCTTCAGCCAAGAGGTGGATGAGTTAGATCGGAGCTGGATCGTGGAGTTTGACTCAAAGTTTCAGCCAAGTTCCTGAATTAAAATGTGTGGATTAAGGGTGTAAAGAAAAAAGGAAGGGAAAGGAAAGGAAAGGGGGCAAGCACTGGGTGTCAGTATGTGTCTGCTCTGCGCGCGCTGAATGCCGGATCAGCCTCGTTTTAAGACCCGAACCCACAGAAACTCTGCAGCCATCTGTTAGACTCGCACCCTGGATGCTGTGTTACCTCTTTTGTTTCTCCTCTCGCGTTGCGAAGGCGCCTGACAGTTGCTGTACTCCATACAGTTCAATATGATCAGGGCAAAGGAGAAGAGTCGAAACTGCATCTGGACGGCGATCTGTAGTCCGGACTCCAGCAAAAAAAAGAAAAAAAAAAAGGTGCCAGCAGGGCTCGGGATGAATTCTCTGACTTTGCAAAGTCCTCCTCCAGTTTCTCCAGTCAATCCTCAAATGTGTCAAACATCAGACGTGATGCGACATTTTAGCAGGTCGCTGATTTGGATCATTTTCTGAAGCTCGTTGATCCTCCGGTCACTGAAAGTGTCCGTTACGGTGGGCTGCGGGGAGAACGACAAATGAGGTTACTGTTGATAACAGAGTAATGCAATCAACACCTTCCTACAAACAGCAATGCGCGGGGCGATAAGAGTGGGAACCGCTTTTCTGTGTGTTAATGTGCAGCAGCGATCACGGACGCGTGCTGCTCAAACGCTCCTCCAAAAAAAAAAACCGAAGCGCAGCCGCGCGTAATAGTCGCCGGGACGCTCCGCGGGAGAACGTGTCGGTGGATACCTTGCGTCAGATGGAGTGGAATTCCGCTCCGCTCAGGATTTAGGTTCCCTCTGAGTGCAAGTGCGGCTCGGGAACACTCAGCATCCCTCTTTGTGTGAGAAACTTGTGTCTCCAGAAGAGCGCAGAGGTCCGAGGAAGAGGAAAAAGGTGGTCGCAGTGAGGGAGGGGAGGAGGGGGGGGGGTTTCCTTTCCTGCTCTCTGCTAGATTTTAGATTCCGTTCACCTGGGTTCTCTTCTCTCGAGCCTGTCCCGTTCGGGTCCTGGTGCGCAGCAGAAACAAACTCACATGTGTTGCTTTCAGCAGAGCCGGTGGGCGAGCGTGCGTTTTTGCGCGCAGCTGTTGGCGGACTGGGTCCCGGTTGGTCCTGATGCTTGCTGCCTTTTTGCTCATATAGCGCCGAGCCGTTGTCACGTGTGGAGATCTCCAGCTTCTTCTTGTTTAAGATGTTGAAGTTGACATTTAGTGTAGTTTCCCCCCCTCCAACCTCAGCGCCCCCTCCACTCCGCGCGCGCTCACCCACACGAGATGGAGGCTGCCTCAGGGTCCTAGTGAGCGCAACAAGCTGGAAACATCCCACAGGGTAAAAAAAAGAAAAAGTTATTATTTATGGCCTTGCTAGATTACATCCTGTTTGCACCCGTGACTTTGAATTCGCTTTAATATTCCAAAGGGAATCCCAAGTTTTAGGCTTCATACTTTCGCAAACTTTTTTCTTTCTTTTTTTCCCTTTTCGGGATGTCTTTATAAAAAAAAATGTTTTTGGTGACCCTTCAAAGTTTGAGATCAAACATTAACTGCAACGCAGGCAGTTTAGCCTCATCGGTTCTGCTGATGACAGTCTGGTGAATAATCAGAAGTTGGCCAAAAAAGCAATTATCTGCGTAATGAGGTCGGAGCGCGAGGCAACCATCTCCTCACACCTCTTTTATTGCGCACCAGGATTGCGCCACCTTCCTCTCAAAGGGATGATAATAGCTGGGGAGGATGTAATGTGGAATAAATCATTGAATAAATTCAGGGGTTTTCTCCAGGGGTGGATGAAGGCAGCACCCACTCAATCCGTTGGGGGGGAAACGACACCCGGCACCCACTCCTCTCTGGATCGTAGAATCAGATGAGGCTGATCCTCACATGTGAGCATCTTCAGCACACTCTGGACGATGAAGAGCCTGCAGCTGATTGGAGCTCAGGATTGTTCTACCTCCTTCAGCCACTAGGTGTGGCACTTAATCTTTTATTTGTTTCAGGAAATGATTTTTACGTGAGGGTGTTTTTTTATTGTCCCTGCCAGTAAATGCGCATCATTAGTGTGAGGTGAAGCCTCACTTAACGCACAAGGGAGGAAAACTAGTAAAACATAAATAAATAAACGAGTTAATTCAAGTGCGCAAAGTCAATTGCAGGATTTTTTTGATTATTAAGTTGTTTTTTTTTACCCTGAGGCAGTAAAACACAAACAAGTGCAGCTTCTCAGTCACTCACTGGGACTGGTTGTAAAAAAAAAAGAAGAAAAAAGAAAGAAAAGAAGAAAAAAAAAAAAAAAGCCTCTAACAATATGATTAAAAAAAAAAAAAAAAAAAAAAAAGCATCATGATTATGTCCTTGCCAAAGCCTACGGTGACCTTTGCCCCTGCTTTGTTTATTTATTTACCCAGCGCGCAGTGACAGACGCTGCGGTGAGGAGGGTTTGTCTGCCGCAGGCGCTGCTGCTGGTTTGGATCCCTCACTATAATAACACGTGAGAGTGCAAGCTTAAGGTGAATGTGATAATTTAGTCTCAGGAACTTTTCCTTTTTTCATTTTTTTTGGTTTTCATGATGTGTCATGGAGAAAAGCGGCACGGTAAACCAATCACATTATTCCCTGCATCCCTCCCAGTCGTCGCAGTGGCACGTAAGTAGAGGTGACGTCAGCATTCGGATTGGTTTGGCTCGGAGCCCTCGGTGCCATAACAGCAATGAGGGAGCTGCTGCACGTCCTTATCATCACAGGATGCTGTTCAGTCTGGGTTTATGTCACAGCTTACTAGGTAAATTAAAGAAGAAGAAAAAAAAGAGGGAAAAGATCCAGGCCAGTGATGACGTCAGTCCAACTGTCAAAGGCAGATGAGTGACCTCAGCTGAGAAAGTTCAGGTTATATTCAACAACCTGTGATTGTAGCTAATTTGATCCTCAGTACCCAGAAATAATCTTTCAATTCATGACATTTACCATAAATAGGTGAAAACATGAGTCCACATCCACGGGTAGAAGAAAGTTTATTGGTGAAATATCGAGTTCATCAGCTGTTTAGAACAAGAAATCCACACAAGAACTGTTTAAATAGCTCAATACAACAGATTTTGATTCACAACTTCGGGTCTATGAAGCTTCTTTCAGGCTCTGCCTTGGAGAGAAGGTGAGGAGGGGCTCTCAGAGTAGATATGCAGCTCCGGAGCGCCAGGAGGAGCCAGTTGAGTTGGTTCATCATCTGATCGGGATTCCTCCAGGACGCCTCCCTTTGGATGGTTTTCCAGTCACAACTTAGCGGGAGGAGACCCGGGACAGATCTCACACACCAGGAATTTTATATCTCATCTGGCCTGGGAACACCTCATGATCCCCCAGGGTGAGCTGGAGGGTGCTGCTGGGGAGAGGAACCTTGGGAATACCCTTCTTAGCCTGCTGCCATCTTGACCCGGACGCAGATACGCTTTAGAAAATTACTTACTTCCTCTGAAACCAAGCCTTGGTGGACTTTGGGGTCTGATCGAGATCATTGTCCTTCTGGAATTTACTTAGATGACCAGGCGTCAGCTTCCTCCCCTCTTCTTCAGGGATGTCCCAATACTTAATTGAAACCATCTCACCCCCTGAGACGAAGTGCCCCGAGGAATCAAAGCAGCACCACGCTTCACTGTGGGATGGGTGTTCTTTTCACAATATGCCTCATTCTTCCCTCCACCAGACATACCACTGATCCGTACGCCAGAAATGTTAGAGCTTCGTTCCATTGCTCCTCAGAACAGCATCCCAAAAATGTCTCTAGATGGTTCTGAGCTATGCTTCTGGGTCAGCGGTGGTGTTCGTCTTAGCACTCAAGCCTGGAGCCCTTATGCAGATTCAAGCCATGACGGAGGGAACTGAGAACTCTATGCGGGACGCCCCGGAGGTTTAACGGCTAATTTAATGTGTCTATTATGAGGGAGGTTGAATAATTCTTCTGGGTAGAGTGATTGTCCAATCAGAAGATCAGCGGTTTGATCCCAACCGTTGAAGTCCATTTCGCCAGGGCTGCCCACCGTTCTTCAAAGATGGGTCCAAACACAGAGAACTGCCGACCCGTGTAGAACTAAGTGATTAATAAAAGGTTCTTCTGAAGCTCCAACTATGAAACCGGAAATCAACGAATCCCTTTCTAGTAAAACTGGAAATGAAAATCTGTCGAAGCTCTTGTAACAAATAATGAAAAGTTCCACAGACAAGTTATAGAACGGACCTTAGGGTGAGATGGTTCTGTCAACTTCCTAGCCACAACCAGGAATTAACATTTTTATTCATGCTTTGGTTGACACACCATTCTAAACTGTTTTTCAGGAAAATCGTTTGTTTTTCTCACTGGTGTGGAACGAGGAAAGCTCCTCTGGAAAAAGGAAACATCACAAACTTTGGCAGACCAATGAGGATTTAGCAATATGTGAATTCCACTGCGGTATGGTGGCAATCAAACCCAGTTAGGGGGAAGGCTTTCTGTAATCACGTAATGATTTATGTGCTCATTTGCGCGGCTTAACAACTCGATACTCTCCGGACACATTTCTTGAAAAAACCGAGTGGAGGATTTGGATTTTCATCTGTACTGTCCCGTTACGTCTTTTCTTGGCGGGATTGTGAATAAAATGTGTAGTTATGCAATGCTAACAGTGCGCTTACAAATTCTAGAATCTGGCCGGGTCACGGTGGCAGCAGGCAACAGGTATTCCAGATGTTCCCTCTCCTCAGAAACACTTTCTAGCTCATTCCGAGGCATCCAGATGTGATCCAAGGCTAGATATATGATCTATGATATAGATATGCAATCCCTCCAGAGGATTCCAGGATGTCCTCCAAGTTGGACGCGCTCGGAAAAAAACCAAGAGGTGGGAATCTTGACTCGAGGTCCAACCATCCCAACTGGTTCTTCTTGACGCCAGAGGAGCAGCAGTTCCACACCATGATGCCATGACATCATACTTCTGCTCATTTCGGTGGGTTGAATCTACGATCTCATTTTTCCCAGAAATCAAGAACACAGGTGAGCATTGAAAGTTGGATTGATAAATCTTCTGGACTCTCCCTCTTCATCACAATGGCCCAACCCAACACCTGCGTTGCTGTGAGTGTAGCACCAACCAACCTCATATTATGGTCTATCGGTATGTTCATAAGTGTCGGTGTACGTTCAGAGGTACTTCAACGCCTCCAGATGAAGTAGCAACTCAAACACAACCTGCAGGGGAGGATCCACCTTCCTAGCAGTGAACCTCAGATTTGGAGGTGCCGACTGTCGTACTAGCAGCTTCACACTCAGCGGCAAACAATCCCAGTGGGCGCAGGAGGTCAAGGACTGAAGCCAACAGAACAACATCATCTGCAAACCGCAGAGACAGAAGTCTGAGTTCACAAAGTCGGACGCTCATCACCTCGGCTGCACCAGGACATCCTGTCCAGGTCCAATATCAAGATCAGAATCTGTGACAAGGTTCAACCTTGGTGGAGTCCAACACTTACCAGTTGATCTACGCTCCAACTCTCACTCATGGTCTTGCTCTGGTTAGCGAGCGAACGATTGAGGTCAAGGATACAAGAGGCTGAAATGAGCTTCCTTAAAAGGGTGGCCGGGCTGAGAAGTTAAGGTGAAGATCTTGGAGGAGATGAAGTTTGGGCATCTGATCAGTATGCCTCCAGGACATCTCCCTTTTTGGAGGTTTTCCGGCATGTCCAACTGGGAGGAGACCCCTCAATGTGTCGAAACCTCCTGAAGGGACTACAACACTCATCTGGCCTAGCAGCACCTGAGGTTCCCCCTAGATGAGCGGCAGAGTGTTGCCGTGGAGAGGGACTTTAGAGTACCCTTCCTGAACATGCAGAGGTTCTTCTCACACACATAGGTTGAGATGCCGGATGTTCCACACATGTACAAGTAGATCTTCACAGCAGTGACTCTCTGAGGCCTGTTGGCAGTGTCTGAGTCAAGACCCCCTGTAGTTTAAGTGTAGGTGCACACGAGGGGCTTTAAGCCCTCTGCAGAATTTCTGCTCCACCTAATGAAGCAGGTGTAATTTTTTTTGCATAAAATACTTGCCCTCTTGATGTAAGAGGAGGAAAATTACAAGGCATGTGAAGGAAAAGTCTGTTTGTGAGCACTTGTGATAAAGAGGGATGCAGACGACTGAGTTATGAGAAGGTCAAAAGCAGAGGAAGGCGGGGGTGGGCCGGGACATTAAAAAGATTGTGTCCGTCTGGCTAATGGTTCTTTATGGCTCCCTCATGTTCTCAGATGGGCAGGATGACTGGCACTTTGTGTGACCACTGGTAACTGTACATCACCTCTGTGTGCCCCCTCCAGCTGAAGCCCCGCTCAGCGAGACCGCCTGCCACGGTGAAGTGAACCACTAAAACACCATAAAACCAACAGACTAAACAGTCATTTATCATCACTGCACACACATGAGCCGTGCCACCAGGCGGTCTTAGCTGTCCCACTCAGTGACTCAAAGCGTGCATTAAAACGTCATCGAGTATTACCGATACAGAAAAAGTCTGACCACTCAAACCTCAACCACCATTTGTAATGTCCAGAAATAAGGCAATCACGGCAGAAAATGGTTTTCTTGGTCTCTTTTATTGAATTGGTGATGACTTGAAGCAGTGCAAATCTGTACTTTGCTGTATGAGAGACAAGTGTGGAAAAAAGTTGTCACTGAGTGAGTGGTATGGATCCTTTCTTCACTGTGGCACTAAAATCCCGTTTCCTGGCCGGCCCAGTTCGGTGTCTGGAAGCAGAGCGAAGGAAAAAGGGATTAGATCGTTGACAGCCGTCAAAACAGAAACAATGCAAATACTTTCTCGTTGATTGAGGAAAATATGGAAAGATAACACACATGTGCAAGCAGTTGAGAGCTGATAGTTACATTCGAGGGGCGTGTGAAGTGTGTATACTGCTGGTAAGCACTGGAAGGCTGCGAGGGGCTGACGGGGGACCCGAACCAGCCGGCCCAGATGGTAAGCAGTAAATGCTCTCTATATGTAAGTGATTTGTATCGTCGAAACCAGCAGGATGTTAGTTGTTTGCAGCCTCTTCTGTCAATTTACAAAAACTCCTTAATGAGGAGGTGTGTGTGTGTGTGTGTGTGTGTGTGTGTGTGTGTGTGTGTGTGTGGGGGGGGGTTGGCTTTTTACAGAACGGGGTAACGGCTGCACTCCTGCAGCAGATATTCAAACAATAGGGAGGAGGGTAATTGAGCACATCAAAAGACAGCCACTCAAGCTGCACGGTTAAAAAGTGAACATTTAACATGGCTGTTGGAACTGCGTGGCCTTGGTGCTGTCGGGTGTCGGTGTGGGGAACCGACCCATCAATCTGTTCTGACACACGAGCATGTCCTGGGGGAGTGGGGGGGGCTGTGTGAAGCAAGCGCTTACGGCTCCACTTGAGAGCGAGTGCGTGATTATGACATTCTCTGTAGTCGAACTACTTGAATAGTCGGCATACCGCTAAAACACACAGGGTCAACATCAAAAACGCACTTAAATGGGATGACTGGACCCTGAGCCAGACATCTGCAACAGGTCCTAAGTAGAGGAAACTCCAGGTTTTGAGTAATGTTAACCAAAAGCCAGCGTGAGGGTCCACCTTATTTACGTTGCTGAGTTGAGTCACGGGGCTCAGGCATCGTTTTATGGTTGTTGGGAATCTACCTTGTCATTAGGCCTTTGAAGAGCGATGGAGGGATGAAAGCCTTCGCTCTGTTAAACTTGCTCTTACTGGCTTATTTCGTGTAAAAAGACCTTTTGTTGATGGCTGTTCATCAACATTCTTCAGCCGTGTTGTTCTGCGCTGATCTTCTGAGATGCTTTGAACTGCGGAGGGTTCACAGTGGCCTTCTAGCACACTGATTTGCACAGGGAGGAATGGCTGGTGTGTATTTCATGCAAGCACGTGTTACTCACCTCAGTCTTGGCGCTCTGGCTCTGCTTTTTCTCAATGTTCATGGCCAACATTTGGCTGCGGAATGAGAGACTCTTGGTCTTCTCAATCACCTGCTGGTAAGGTGATATGGCGTTGTTCCCCATGACCACATGGCCCTAGGAAAAGCGACAAAAAAGTAAATTCATACCAACAAACAATCGCATCCGCTCCTGCAGAAACGCCACCGTACAGCGCCCCACCAGCGGGCGCTCCCGGCCCATTCACACCAACTGTAGGACCTTCTGGATAATTCTATGTCATTCTGTAGGAAGGGGCTGCGAATTGCTGATTACAGAGAACGGTTATGACGTATATGCTAAAAAACGCAGGTTCAACGCCAAGCCCCAGGAAGGGGACGCAACAAGGTAAAGATATTACGGTTACATTTTCTGTACAGTTCACCCTTTAATTACAATATCGGACCACAGCTATTGCGCAAAATAGGAATATCTAATGGCCCTTCACGATCCGCTACCACCGAAAGTCTGCAAGGGTTCAGGAATGGACCAGGAAGAAGACGGAGGGACTCACCAGCTTGGAGTCGATCTTTGCATCCAGCCTTGCGTTGCGGATCAGGTTGACGATCCATCGCTCAGCCTCCTCGGGTGACATGTTCAGTTTGTCTGCAAGCATGCTGTAGCGGAAAGACAGAGATGATGAGCTCTAACCTCAATGTAAGACAACAGAAGGAGTAGGATCGGTCATCTGGCGTAGTCAGTAACACGGCGCTGATCTCACCGACTACAAGGAACCCGGTCACTAATGAATTTCTCCTTTGAGTCAACATCGTTTTCATAACTACTCAGATTTAGATCCTTTGAATTTCTGATGGGAGTTGGACAAAACCTTGCACTAAGTATGCATTAAAACAGTCCTTGAAACAGCGAGGTCACTGTCAGAGTGAGACATCTTAACATTCTTCAGGTGGATGCCCTCGTTCATTCTGTGCAGACACACTGATGGTTTTCTGACCATGTGACCTAATCACCACATTGGTTAGTTTTCTACAGACGTGAATCTGGAGCCATCATCAATAGACGCTGGTTTATGACCAAACATCTGCTAAATTAATGAATGTTATGTTAATTACACGATTGTTGGGCATTGCCGGATTTTTTGAGATCATACTGTTTTTTCTACAGAGTTGTTCGTCTACTTTGGATCAATGTATTTTATCAAAACAAAGATAATTCAGTGGAAAGTCGAGAAATAAATCTCATTAATAATAGCCGTTAATAAGGTTATTATCCTAATCGGCTGCTTTGGAACCTGCTGACGCGTATCAAATATTAACTGGCACTAAATTTACTGTTAACTAATCCCTACATTATGACACGATGATGGATGTAGAACATAATGTGCCAAATCACTGTTTTCATTTGAGACTGTAAATAAATGGCAAACACATTTCTGGAAGAAAAAAAAAAAAAAGGTGCATAACTGGAAACACACTCTGAAAACACTTGTTATGGCCCCGGACTAATAGGGGTTGATTTACAGACTTGTAGGAATAACTCAATTAGAAGTGCTGGGACGGCCCCATGTTGTGAGCCTCTGCGGTCGCTTATTCTATTTTTCATACCTCTGTCCTGGACATACTCTCTCCCAGCTGGCCGCTAATCTCACCGTGACACACTGGTCAAAACAGCGACTGTCCCTCCAAATGAAAGCCAGGCTGGGAGCTGGTCCGCTCTTTGATACACAGAGAGATGTGGATGTGTCACAGCGGAGGGAGGGGAGGTACGAGGGTGGCTGGCATTCTTTGATCCGCAGCTTTCCCCTGCGCAGCTGGCTTCCCTTGTGGCTTTCAAAATAACTAGACCCCCTTGATACCGCCATCTAGACCCCATCCCCCCCCCTCCACATTTCCTGCCCCATTCCTTCTGTCTGACCCCAACCACCCTCCACACCTACCACATTTCATATAAGGGCCCCAATAAATATCCTCAGTCCCTCTGTGCACTGCCCACAATTACTGCAGCAACCCCACCTCTCATCTCAAGAGCCACCGATCCCCCCGACCCCACAAAAACCATAGCAGCACACATAGCTCGTGAAATACTCGAATGATAAATCCGTGGGCTCGGATTTATCATTGTGTCCAGCCCGGGTTTGTTTGCACAAAATAATCAACATTATGAATGTCTACATAAAAACAGTTTATGCCACTAATTATCACTTCCTGCTCCATTAATCACATTTTGTTGGACCGGTTCAGCCAATGTGCTACAATAAGCCCAGACCACACCACTTGTCACGCCATGGGTCTGCAAGCACAAATCCCCAAACCATCATGACTGATTTAGGCTGCTGCACTTCTTTAAGATATTCTTTTGAAGGAAAGTAGTCAATTATTTGGGATTTGTGATGATGTCTGTCTTACCTCAAGGTTCAAAAAGGGAAAGAAAAAAAACAACAACAAAAAAACAGACTTTCACTTTCTAACCGATGAATGTCGGCGAAACCACACGCAGTTGGGAAGTGGCATGATGTCAGTGTCTGGAGGGGCATTAAAAGCATAAACAACTAAAAGTATTACATCAGCATAATGAGCTGAAGGGGGTTTGGTCTCCCAGTGACAGTGCATATCTCTCAACACTTTCACCGCAGGCAAGTGATACATGAGGTGGATAATGAGGAAGAAAAGCACCAGTTGTGAGTCGCTTCAAATGTACTTCAGCAGCAGAGAGGAGGGACGTCGGAGAGTTAAAACCCATCACTCACCGCACAAAACTACCAACACGGCTCTGCTGGACAGCCGACTAAACCTCAGGTGATCAAAACCAGGAGCAAACGATGCAGGACAATCAAATTGCTCCTATGGATCATCATTTGGAAGCTAACGGGTTTGGACGAGAGTTGGTGATCTAATGCGGAGCTTCAGGTTGTGATGGGTCACACATGTTGACCATCACAGACTGGCATTACCTTCACGCCGCTAATGTAGAGCAATTCATACATGTAACGCCGAACAAAAACATTTACATTCCAAGCTGTCTGTTATAGGAGCCGGTATTCATCGACTATAATGTTCATAAAGCACTTTAAAAAAAACAAAAAAAACGCGACCCAGTACCTTATTTTACAATCGTGTCAAACTACAGAACCGAGTCAACACTTGTTAAAAGCCCACTCCTACGACACCCACAGACTTTCACAAAGATCCTCTATCATTTACTGGGATAAAACTGGTGTGATGGTTTAAAGCGGTATGAGGTATGCGGTATAATTCCGTTGCATTAGGTTTCACAAAAACCGGTACGTTCACAAAAAGTTTGTTAACACCCGGTACCGTTCTAGATTCGGAAGCTGTGCCCTCGTTTGTCGTGTTTGCCCCAGATGTCATACATTCCTCGCATCGAAATAAAGAAAATAGCTATTTTACTGGACGTAAGTGATGGGTTGGTCACATTTTGGTCAAATAGGGTTTAATGAAATATGCAAAAATGAGAGGCGTCACGTGACGCTCGCATCGCAAATAATAATCAAAGACTAAAAACCACCAATGTTGTTAGTTTGCATAGTAAATATTAAAACACAAGTAGCTTTTACTTGTCGTACCATTACTGTTCAAATAAGGGCAATATAGGAATTTTGCAAAACGGCACAAAATACAGCAAAATATTGCGATACAAAAATTCACTGCAGTATCCTATTATTTACTATGCCATTAAATAATCCAGAGTCTTTTCTGATTGTACCCGCGTGATTAAGTGATTGCTGCGTAGGGTTACTGGGTGTTTGGTTTGGCAAATTCAGTAAAGTGGGGGCACATGTCAGTCAAGTCCAGGTCAGATATGATGATCAAAACAAACACGATCCGGTTTCCTCAACGGGGAGTTGCGCTAACCCCCTAACCCCTCTGAACGTGATCTGTGTGGCACGACACAGGAACACAGAGCGCCCCAGAAGGCCTAGGGCCTCGGCCGGTACCAGCCATAGTCCTCTAATCTAATTTCAGGAAGAAAATCTGGCAATGTTTTCCTCCCAGGAAGGAAATGTGTATATCAGAGGAGTTTACTACATCACATCTTCTTGCAGAGATGTACAGCAGCTACCACTGCTCAAACCGGCAGGCAACTGGGAATGGGTCAGACTCACAAAACCCGCACTATTGATATTATTTGGCCCTAAAGCCAAGCAGACGACCTCCGTGAATGGTTTTATTTTACACTAGCATGATCTTGCTCCTTGGGGGAAATGGGATCACTTTCATTTCGACCTCCTGCTCGCTCTGGCTCCTGAGCCTTCGACCTCGGGCTAGGGGACTCCTGTGGGTCTTAATACCGACCTCACACTTGAAAAGGGGGGTCAGGCACTGGTGTCGAACAGCGTTACAGGACCAGAGAGGATTGGAGGGATCCTTTACAAAAGTAGCGCCCTTCATAACAGAGCTGGTCTAAAAGGACGCATACGATAGTGTCCCTCCCAGTTTGCTGTAAAATCGATTTTTACTGCAATTTCTTTTTTGACTCAAAAGTGATCATATGATGTTTTAAAACGGTTGGATTGTGAGATGTTGAAGTCATTCATGTTGCATTCAAATACCCGAGAAAAATCAAGGCAGAAGAAGCGTCTTAGGGTTTAAAGCATTTCCTTAAAAAGAAAAGTGTGGTTCGGAGGACACGAGAAGGTCTCGCCACTGAAACATGTCATGGAAGGACTAGGGAAAATAAACCTCGTAAATCAAACAACAGAAACAAAACTAAATTAGAACCACGATCAGGACACTGAAAAGTCTAGACAAAAGGATGTGTGTTAATGCTATTATGAGAGCAGGCTGAATCGCATGTTCAGTGCCCAGGGAGTGTTTTACATAAGGATTTATTGCATAAAAGAACTCCACTTCTATTCTACTTTAGTGTTTTAAGCTGCGGGCAAAACGGGCGCTACATGTCTGCAAAACCATCGTGGCCAACAGCAGGAAGAAATTCCCTCATTAGTAAGAAGCCATCAAATTAATTTGACTGCATGTTTGCATGCATGAGGCTTTTGAGAGGAGGATTAATGACCTGGAACTCGGTCGTCTTTCAGAAATAGATATGTTGTATCCAATCGTCATAACAGACCCAAAAATAAATAAGGAAATCCCTGAAACTGCCCCCAGTCTGCATTCCTGCCGTAGAGGCCTCGACAATCTCAAAGCCCGAGACGCAGAACAAAGGTGAAAAGCAGAAAAATCACTGTTCAACTTCCTCTTTCAGTGTTACCACTAACCTTTGTGGTCTTTAACAAGTAAATGGATCCAATTGCAGTTAGTCTGCCAAAAAGAACCAGAACTGCTAATCAATTCCAGACAATCTGCAACTGGAGATTTCGACAGGGCGTGATCATGTTCCAAGGTTCAACCTTGACTACAGACCTCCACGGCTCTATGCAACAGTCAATGCAATCATTTTCTTGTCAACGGGAGTAATTCCTCCCCTCTTTTCATGGAGAATCGTGTGTCTATGCAGAATATTGGAAACGCAGGCCTTCCACCGAACCTTCAGGACTCATGTCCTGCCTGAGGGACCCTACCTGTGGAGTTACATTTGTAATGCACTCTAGTGTGGAGCAAGGTAACCCAAATAATATCATTTCTATCAGCCATTATCAGAAACAACATCGAGCTACAATAGAAAAACACTATTATTACTATTAAAATGAGGATTAAAGGCAAAGAAAAGCAGCCTCTTACATTTTATTTAAGAGGTCGACAAATTGCATAATATCTCTTAATTGCTGAACATTAGAGTTGTATTTTCTGTGCAAATACTCTTATTTTCCCTCATTAGTTTTATCTACAAATTCTTGGTCTTGGAAGAAATCCACAGACTATTATTATTCGAATGGAGCTCAAGTGAAGTCAACTTTGTGTCAATAGAGACAAACCAACACTTGTGACCTCTGTTCACTTAAAGGAAAAGGGGCTGAAAGGTCCCTGCCTGCCAGCTGGGAACATCTCAAGCATCTAAACCCTGACCTCTTCCTGAGAGAAAACTGTCTGCAGGTCGGCCTTGCACAGGTGGTCTTAAAAGTTTAGTGAAGAGATCAACCTGCGGGGACCTGGAAGCAGTTAAACCTCACAAAAGTTAATCCTCGAGATGCGTGGGGCCAGCGTGACTTTGTGCAGAGGGGGCAATAAACACTTATCTTTTGGGAAAATTCCCCTAATCATTAAGCCCGTCCCCTATTCCCTGTGAACCGACGGCAACAAAGTCAGCAAACAGGACTTCCTATTGGTCCTGAGAGATGTAAGACGCGATTAAAAAAAAGGTACTGGTGTGCCGCTGGAGTGTTGCAGATGAGAGGTCCGACCTTGGAAATGGCCACTAACCTGATGCTGATGCACTGGTGAATTCTGCAGAAGGTTTCAAAGATGAAGAGCCGGGCGTTCTCAATAAAGTCCTCCAGGCAGGCCACCAGGAAGAAGTCGTTCACAAGAACCTGAGAAAGAAGGAAAACATTTTACACAAGTGTAAAAACTAAAAGTGCACCAACTGATGGGCCGGCTAGTTTCCTGGCACCAGGAGGCTTATTTCGCAATGAGCGGCGGGGCAAACTCAGAATGGTCCATTCCGGGTCGGTTACACGCTCAACGGTTCCAGTTGCACGCAAAGCACGTAACCCATTTGTTCTAACTGTAAATGCTTAAATAAGCCACAGAGGAATAACCCTGCAAACATTAGGGACAAATTTAAACATATATAAAAAAAAAAAAATTTAATCAACATAGGTGGGGTTGCGCAATAAAAACCGGCATACCGGATTTAACCGGTGCCACAAACACATTTCTGCCTCAAAACAATGTTTGTTGGATCTTTATTACTGGACTTTACTGAGAGTTTGGTCAGATTTTGGTCAAAGAAGTTCACTAAAGAAATTACTGTTCATAAAAACACGGCAAACAGTCCATAATTACGCAACGTAACTATTCCTATGAGGTCAGCAGTCTGCTCTGAGATCAGATCCCACAGTGACCCAATAATGAAGATAAATACAGTTTACTAGTTTTTCGGAACTCGGTAGTAAAATGAGACGTATTTCCTCGTGTCGGTTCATACGAGATCATTTTGGACAAAACTGGACTTAAGGCTGGGACATCACAGTCCAACAACCGTTTTCTACACAACAACCCCCCCTAGAGGGGAATATGAACAATTTCGGTAAAATATGACAAACACAAGTTTGATCCCCGTCAAGTTTGGACATAATAGGACAAACGGTAAAGAAGTAAGATGTAAGTAGTCAACTTTCAGACCCCAAACATGTTCAGACAAAAGTAAAATAATGCATCAAAATAGACACATGATACAATCTCATCCCTTTTTTACACTTTTATAATGTCAACAGAACATTTTTGCCAAATATCGCTAGACGCCCAAAAAAAATATTACACTAAAGCTGGATACGAAAATTCACTGCCACCATACCACCTGCAGAACGCCGAAGTTTCAAGAGGCTGAGAGCTTTAGCCAGCCACAACTAGAAGAAAGTCTTGGAATTCACAGACCTGGACGACTACCATCTTTGGTAGTCGGTCAGATGGTTTTCAGAGACCCGATACCCAAGTTACACACAACCAAGGCAAAAGTCTGCTGACATTCCCAAAAGCGGTTTAAATCTCACGTCAAGCCACAAACACGGTCTGCTACAAGCCGATCCCAAAGCAACAGAACCTTAAGGAGCCTTGATCAATGTTCTGTTTTTGTTACCCCTCCAAATGTTCTCGTTTGGAAAATAACTGTTGCACTTTGATTTAAAGTGAAGGTTTACAAGAAGGTTTTGTTCTGTAACCTGCCGCACTTTTATATTCTGAGGTATAAGGGTCTCATTAAGTAGAGTGTATAAGTGGGATATTTTAAAAAGCATCAGCATCAAATATTGGATTCAAACCTTGAGGGTCACAGACTTCATGGGTGAAAATTCGTCCAACTCTGTAAATCAGGTTTTAATGCGATGTAGAAGAACCACACACCCGGTCAGAAACTTGGTACAGACGATTGGACAATGGCAACCTCAAAGCCCTCTGTGGCATTGGCGAAAAACAAATTCAATGAAAACTAATTCCGATCCACTTAGGATCTGTAGTCAAACAGGGAAGCCGGGATTGATATGGCCACATTTTCGTGACCAAAGTTCGGTTCTGCCAGTTTTCGGAAAAATCAACGTTGCAAGTATAAGAAATCCCAGGCCATGCAAGGTGCTTCAAATCTACAATAACATCCAATACAACAAACCAGACAACACAGTAGGAAAGGGGCCAACCAAAGAGCTGACCGCGTTGACTCGTCTGGTCCGCTGGTTCGGTTTCAACAGCTGCAGTCATCCGACATCGGTCAACACAAACATAAACCCCAGAGTCTTTTCAGTTGTGTGTAGACTGTTGTGTACTGTGTGTCTTGTTACTGAGAGAAATACAACTTTCCTTGGACTCTATGACACCGCTACACATGGCCCGTTCATCTACTGTGAACGTACGTGACCCTGGGGTACCGTTGGGTGAAATGCTCCCATTCCTCAGAACCTTCAGCATTCCAACTCTCCACTGAGTGTTATTTCACATCGCAGACCACCATCTTCAAAAGTTCTCCAAGAACTGCCAGCTCTTTGTTTGCTTCAGCTGAGAAAGCTGCTATCTGCCCAGAAGTTCTGCTTGAATAAATCCCAACTACATGGCGCTATCAGGGCGCACACACACATCCCAGCTATGACAATGCTTATCTAAGACTGATAAACTTTGAGCAGCTAAGTGCCCTAATTACTGTCATCTGGGATTCAGACCACAAGGTTTAAACAAATTCTGAAAGGGGCTTGAGGAGCCCTTTCATGCTCAATCTGAGGGCCCAAGTATAGGTAGGCCTATACTTTTCATTCTTTGACATGCAAGCGTCTAACATCTGACAGTGATTCCAGATTTTTGGGCGGAGTGGGAAAGAAACAAAAAACCTACACAGCCCGAACGGGATAATTTAAAACTAGCTAAACCCTCCATTTGAAAACACTTTGCTCAAACTATTCTACAGGGTGCAGCGAGCTGAAGACAGCAGAGCTGAAAACAAATCCCGCTTCGCTGTTGCAGCAATGAGTAAATAGACGTGAGCCGCTTCTCGACGGCTCAAACTTGATGCGTTACAAATGTTCATCAAGACAAGAGCCCCTCGCAAATGGGGTATCGGCTTACTCCAAGTCACTCCACAGTCTGTAAAACATTCCTTCACCTCGGGAATAATGTGCTTTTTAATGGTTTGCGTGTGAATTTCTGCAGGGAAAACGCTGCATTACCGACTTCAAACGAGACCATTTGGAGAAAATGTTTGCAGACCATCACAGGTTATGCATTAAAGGTACTGTTAAACATTTTTGGAGCCACCCACCTCGCTAGACCTGCTTTTGAACTGAATGAGGTCAATAGGGGGCTTTTGTGCCTACTGGATATACTCTGATAAGACTGACAGGTCGGCCCAGTGTTAAACCCACCTGGAATAACTTGGGTTCTGACCTGAGAGCTACAGATTGAGCATCTGCTTCAGCCGCTGTGGATTCTCTGCAAACAGAACCCCATGAGGCCAGGTCCAAACCAACGCAGACACTTAAAAAAAAAAAAGTCTGTTTAACAAGATGCGTGATTGAAGGCGTGTGTCACATCTTAGCCGAAATAGGACACAGCTTTTATATTGTAGATAGTACGTGTCATCGTTTGTAGACGGCCCCTGGAGAACGCGCACAGGAAAAATCTCATTTTCTACTGGAACATGTTTTGAATTTTTTTTTTTTTTTGAGGTTGTAACCAAGTAATAACAAATCTGCCCATGTGAGTTTGGTTACAACTTCCTCATTTGTTAAATAGTGATTTGGGAAGCTGTGTGAGCTTGAAAATAGGTTAAATTGAAACGGAACCGTCAGCGAACCGCTGACATGATTTATAAACATTCACTCGTGGGAAAAGAGCTATTTGATCAGGCCAGATGTTTTTCATTCTGAAGGTTTATCGTCAAGATGAAAAGATGAAAAAGGGGCCAAATAACCCAGTTTTCCCTTTTATTCAGGGGAAAGCAAATGATAGTGTGTGTGTAAATAATCAAGTCACACAATATATACACAACATGAACATGTAGAATTTGAATGAATTGTTTTACTTTGGCATCCTGACATAAGAAATAAATTAGTTATACGATGGCCGGCACCAACAGCAAGGGAATATGCTCAAAAAGTCCCCAATCCCCTCCGTTGTACAAGCAATCCCACACAAGGAAAAATCTCCTAGAGTCACTACTTTCAGACCAAATTTGGACTAAATTGGACCAAAAGTTGAGAAAAGATGGCTGGAAATTTGACAGTAACGCTCCCTCTAGTGGCGGAAATACGCAACTGACCTTTCCCAAAATCCTGTTCTTCCTCGCACTAAGGTCTATGAAAGCAGAAAAATTTCAAACAATCACAGATGCTATGGCAAAAAAAGACAATCCCATAATATCCCCAGCTTTTGAGAGATATAATAAATGAAATGAAATGTATTATTTCCCCTCATTATTATCTATATTAGCTACAAACTATCTAATGTTTTCAGATGAATGACAACGTAGTACCTTTATTTTTCTAATATCTGAATCAGGAAGGAATCCGCTGGAGTGAGGAACGTCCTGCTAATTTCTATTTCTCCGTTAGAACATTCCACGTTAAAGTTTTGCAGGGAAACATATAATCTCGGTAGAATACAAAACGATGGTACGTTTGATGTCATATGGACTTGAGGTTGAAACACAAGTGCTCATTGTGTGTTCGGCGTTGTAGTCAGCATACAGAGATCTAATTTAGTAGTGGTCTATGCAGATTCTGTCCTCTTATAATACAGTTACATTAAAATACTCTAAAGTGAAACAAATACTCAAAATGACACTAGTATGACAGATCTCCCCTTCAGTGTCCGCACGCAACGCAGGAGACTTAGGCTTATAACGCTTTCATTGTTAACTTCTGGCCTGATGGGTCACTTAGAGGTCACATTAAAATCTGACAGAGGTCTGAGTCACACAATGTCCAAGAGGACCTTTATATTTTACAGTACGGTACAAGGCATAGAGCATCACACTGAGATGCTGTGTGAACAGGCAAAAGGTCAGACAGAGATGGAGCACTTACTAACGATGTTTACTACGATATTACATGTGAAAGTTCGGGAGTCTGACCCTTGAATCAGAGGTCAAAGAGGAATTGTCACGGAGAGACACAATAAGGACCAGCTGCTTCTCATAGTGAGCAATAAAGGGTTTAAAATGAATGCTGGTGAGGTAATTGAGGAGGTTACTCACCGACTCGCACTCCCTCAGCTTCTTCTGAGCGCTGTCAAAGTCAAAGTTCACGTAAAGGCACTCCACAAACTCTGTGATCGGATCTTTGTAGGTGTACGATTCCTGAAAAAAAGGGCATGTAAAATGAAAAATACGGAAAAACCTATAGACGGCTGAACATAAAGCTCAAACTTTAATCGAGTCAATGTTATGTTTGATGGACCTATGATTAAACTTAATCATGAAATGTACGTTTAATTTAAAATTAACAGAATGTATATGTAGTGAAAAGATACCAGCTGCCAAACACAACAGCTAAGTAACCAACAATTCACAAGGACTGTGGTGAAGAGGGAAGTCTGAACTCTTAGGAGTTCTAAGTCATGCTTACAGACACGACCTGAGGCCACGGTGTCAAGAGCACTGAGCACATGCTGCAGTGATTACCTACAACCCAGCGAGATGCTGCTGGGTTCTCTGGAGTAGTTACTGTCACCGTTGGATAAGCCACCCATCAGACAGTCTATGAATTTACTAGCATCCGTCCAAACATCTAGGTTCAAGGCTTCTCCAGCGTAGACACAATCCCAATCCCCTTGAAAGGGAGTGTGAGCGAGGCTATTGGGTTACGTGGCCGGGTTCCCAGCCCTCATAGCCGGCACGGTCCATAAGTAAGGATTTGTGAACGTTTTAAATCAAAGGAATGGATCAGATACCTGCTGTATGACCTTTACCAAGTCCTTCAGAACCTGGCGACGCTTACGGACATCCTTGTTTGTAATGACAGCCGTGGTCAGATAACGCAGGATGTGTGGGCACATGGTCTGGATAGCATTGAGGTATCTGGAAGTGGGGAGGAAAGACGGTAATCACTTATCACACCTATCAAAGACATGATCTCTGTACATAGGCACATAATCAAACATTTTGGCTGCAGTTCAGGCTGCTGGCATTTAGGACAGAGAACAAGCCTTTGCAGCTGACATAGACAAATGTCCTGACTAGATCCTCACTCCTGGCCATGGGTCCCAGCTTAATCCATCTCTTTCATTAGTGTCCAGTGAGTGGGAGGAGGCAAAGGAAACCCTGGCAAGAAGATATAGATCAGTGAGCAGGGACCTGCCCAGTAGCTGAAACCCAATCCATCGGGGACTGATGTTTCAACCACAGGTCAACTGGTTGAGGGCTGAACACAAGAGACAGAACGTTGTTAGACACTGATTCTAATCCCACACCAACTCTGGAGACAGTGTTCTGTTAGACGAATGGAACGGTACACACACACTCACACACACACTCACACTCACTTCTTTGCCAGGATGGCAATCAATGGAGATTGACTGCATCCCCGACATTCTCATCTTTGAACCTTAAATGCCTCTCGACCTTTCCACCAAATTAAATCTGAAAACAGGGACGTGGCCCCTCTGGTCTTCAATAGCCTGGGCCATGAGAATACATGATGCTTGGCGAGTGTGTCGACAACTCCTAAATGAGCAGCAGGCGGGTTAACATGGCCCCCTTTATTCTGAAGATAATCCTAATAAAAGCCAAATTAGAACGAAAATGCTCCATGTAAGGCCCCAATTCCAGATAAGAACCCCCACTCTGATTGAAATCTCATTCTGCTTCACGGGGTTCATCAATCAGAAGAACAACCGCAGCGTGTCAACGGTGAAATAGAACACTTCCTGGTCTGTGCATTCCCTCCGCTGCAACTGGCATTTAATGATCTACACCACAGCAGAGAGCTTGTCTCTTAACGAAACTCAAAGAATTTGAGGGGAAGGGGATAATAAGAGATAGAGATAACGAGATAGAGATAGAGATAAAACAGTACACACAAGTCCAAGACAGAATTTCAGGAGGTGTGATAGACAGAAGCTTTGAACACATTAAAAACCACTGGAAAACATTGAAGATGCCAATTATAAAGATAAATCTTACAGCAAAGAAAGTGGATCAGAACCAACTTCCCTTTAAACGCAACAATGAATACAGTAACTGAAGAAGAGCAGAATGAGTGAAGGCTCTAACCACGGAGTAAGACCACAGGTGAAGGCCTCTAAACACAAAGGAAGACGACTGGTGAAGGTCTCTAACCACGGAGGAAGACCACTGGTGAAGGCTTCTGACCATGGAGGAAGACCACAGGTGACGGTTTCTGCCTGGACCTGGCTTTCAGGCTGGATTGCGTGATGAGGAGTTTCTGCTTTTAACGTTACTTTAGATGATCTTGATGTTAACGTAACATTTCTGGTGTGTTTACTAGTTTTTAATGAACCACTCTTTCGTAGAGATACAGGTTTCTCCTCCCTCCTTTCTCTCGTGCTTCAGGCAGGAGCAGGTCGGTGTTTTTATCAAGCGGCTGCTTCATTAAAAGCATCACACTAAGAGCAAAAACAGTGTCTGGTCACATGACAGACACATCCTCTGATAAAACACCTCGTGTATATTAGTGGTCTGTGTGCGTCACACAGCTGTTCTGATTGATGAATCGGCGAATGCCAACGTCAGATCCTATTAGATAGAGTAAAACGCTGCTTGATTAAATGGCGAGGGGACCTGGGGCAGTGATAATCCTCAGCCTAAAATAAGGAGCTGCCTGGTTTTAGGATCCGTCTCTCACTACCTGCCTCTCGTTGAAAGATCACAACGCTCTGTGCCGGCCTTCCTGATTAACTTACACCCTCTCTCCAGGGGGGGCTCCAATAGCATAGGGACATTAACCCCAGCCCCACTTAGGGGACTTTTCCTTGTTTTTGAGTTTTGAGGCTAACAAGCGTCGCAACACTGGTTTTCTTAAGATGCCACTGAGGCACGCAGCCAAGAAATCAAGTGTGAGTTCACATTTCATCTGTTAAAGGGAGGGGTGGGAAAACACGGGGAAGGAGCAGGGCAGAAAGGTCCCATTTCATGGGACCTCGTAGAAAATCATTTCAAACCATTGAGAGAGGGATATTTAGATATATATATACATATAAAGACAATGGTGTGACTCGGGATCCATTACCGCAGTTGTTTTTGCCAAGTTTGCACCTGTTATCAGTCAGAGTTACCGAGCACCAAGTCGCCTGAAGGCAGTGCAGTCTGTCAATACTAAATCAACTTTAAACCAACATCTGCTGACTACAGGGGTAAGGGAGGTCATATGTGGAGCTGAAGAACAGCCACTGGTCGCCAACTTCAGCCAAAGGAAGTACTGGTCAAAGGATGGGGAAACAGGAGCCAAGCCTCAGTAGGAAAAACATGAGGTTTCTAAACTGCAAAGCACACAAAACTACCTCAGTTTGTCCACACAGATGGCTGGGTGAGCGTTTCAGGAGTAATTATTGGGCAGGCCTCCTTAATCATCCACAATAAAATTAAAAACTGAGTAAAATTGACGGAACCAGACATTTAGGAGTGCTGTGTTGTGGTCGCCTGCGATACCGTCTGTGGGGCCCTAATCATGTGTACAATTATACAGGCCTGCATTCTGGATCAGGAGGAGAGGGAGCAAAGACATCAAAAATAGGGGGTGTTCCAATTTTAAGTATAAAGTTTCCGATCTGTGATACATATGGCCTCTATCTTGACTTCGAAACTAAACAAACACTTCTGCAATCACTTAAAGATAGGGGCAGGGTTGGTGCTGGAGGCCTGCATCCAAAACGTGTATGAGGAAAGAAATCATCTTGGAATCAAAGGTTCTGTGGAGCTACGGTACAATTCTGAAGAAAGTATAGCTCAATATTGACGGGGGAATATATCTCATAACGCTCAACAAACTGGACGTATTACCCACAACACAACAGAAAAGTTTTTTACAGATGTGTAAGAAAAACAACCATAATCAAAATACAAAGAGTCCCAGGTTTGTTGTACAATCTCAAAAGCAGGAAGTGGCAACTTTCTGGTTGAATTCACCGCAGTATATATTATAAAACTACTGAGGGATTGAGAAGATTGACACATCTGAGAAAAGGTGTGAACTTCTGTGATACACAACACTTTCATGCAGTTGGCTGCAATATTGACAAAACCCCCCCCAGAAAAACAGTTCCTATAAAATCCTTACACTGAACTATCACACTCTTCTGAATGGGATAACTTAGAATATTAGTGGAAATATCAATAAGTTCATGAAAACTAGGGCTACGCTGTCGTCCCAGACAGCAAGGGTAAATCCCTGAAAGCCACAAATCCCCTGCGTTGTACAAGCAAACCCGATTGAACGTAGATGAGCCACATCTCACAAGTAGGACAATAGGTCTAAAGACACGGAAGCTGTGGCTGGTGGCGTCTTCAGTTTGTTTCCTGACTCTGTTTTTCAGTGTGATTTAAACATTGAACTAGATGAGCTCAATCTTTTTTCACCTCTTCAAACTCCCATGGGTGCCACTTTTACCCCGTGACCTTCAAATAGTGGAGTCACGAACACTGACCTTTACTATGGTGGGAGAGGCCAACACTTTCTTGGATATTATCTACAACTCTCTTCTGACATCCTGAATGAGCCTCGGTTGGTCCACACTTGTGTGAAGGTTCAGTATTGTTGTAAATCTTCTCCATTTGTAGAAAATGTGTTTCATTGCGAATCTGCAGAGCTGCAATGCCTTAGAAATAACTTTATAACTTTTCCCGGGCCGATGTATTTCAATCTCCTCTGGAATTTCTTTCGATTCTGGCATGGAGAAAATAGTCCTGCCTCTGAAAAGGGTTTGTTTAAGTGATGCTTTGATAGGTGGTAATCAGTCCTGGGCGTGTCCTGTAGTATTTAGGATTTTTTCAGGCCTAGTTGCTGGTGGATGATCTGACAAATGCAATTATGATATAAAAAAATGTGTTTTTTTGTTTCGCCTTTCTTCCCCAGGTCGTCTCGATTAAGTGTTAAACTTCTGTTTGTTGATTAATGATAGGGAGATGAAAATACTCCCTTTGCCCCGCTATGTCCCTGAAGTCTTTCCTTACGTTATGTCAGGCGAATGATGTGTCCACCGTTCTGTCTGAAGGACGCAATATAACCTGACATTCTAAACATATAATGATCCTGCTGGATCAGAATAGCGAGATTCCGGGATGAGCCTCGCACCCGAGATCTTCTGTTATAGCAGATCCGTCAGTAATAAACCCAGATATCCAAGTAAGACAGCCCTTATTTCTCGAGTTTATTCCTTTTCCTCAAATGATCAGAAGACGTTTCCTTCTTTTTGTTTCCTAACCCTAACCCAGACAAGAAGAGACACCAGGAGCACTGTGTAATATTAAAATAATGTTACTTACTGTGGCTGATACAGGAAGAGCTCAATGATATTGTCTCTACCCTTGGGGTGGTTGAAGAAGACAAACAGTGACCAATGAATCAGCCATGTCCTCTGCTGGAGGGACTGGAGTGGGGAGGTAACAGACTGCACAGGACAAACAGAAAAACACAAGAAAAAATTAATGCAACTTAAAAAAAAGGGGGGGGGGAAAGCTCAGAGGAGACAAAAATCAAAATTGAAACTCTAAATACATTTGCAAAAACACACAGACACATAAAATCTGTCCTATTCCGTCCGGGTTTCCACACAAGAAAAGATTTCACATGTAGCCCCGTAGAGGAAAAATCAATTAAATCCAGACGACCACTTTATGCTTAAAACCAAGTTCTTCAGTAGTCGGATGAGAAGGTGTGTGTAAGGAATAAAATACTACAGCAGTGCTGCACTCAAAGTCAAATATCAATCTCAGAGTTTGTTTAAGGGAACCTAAAAGAAGTGAGGCCTTTACGTTGTTATCGATGGTCTCTCTCAGGCGGGTGAGGTCCTCCATGGCGGCGTCCCAGTTCTGCATCAGGATTTCGGAGGCCAGCTTCCCCCACAGTGAGTTCAGGGCATTCCTGTCTGTAGATGGGACCTGTGGGGAAAAGAAATATGGTTCACGATTAAGACCTGAAGCACACAACATAACACGCACAACAGTTTTTGATTCAAATGTATCTCCGTCTACAGGTTGGCGTACAGTTCAGTGACATCAGCTTCCATTTAGTTGGACTGATCTCCCCTTTTCTCTCTTGGTTCCAACTGGTCTGCTGCACAACGCATTTGTTTTTCTCTAATCTGATTAAATGAAGTCGTCCTGGGAAAATGAAGCTCAACCTAAACTACCTAAACTAAACTAATTCTGACCGCAACAGTTGGACAGGGTTTTTATTTGACTTTCTTTTTCATAGTTTTTGTTAGTGCTTAAACTACGACCACACTTCTCCTGAAGGATTAGTGTAGGATTGCTTGGATTCTCAGTAGGCGGTCCAAAAATGTGCGCAAATACATACAAATAGAACCACAGATAGAAGGCGCCTGTGTCCATAGGTCTTTAACACCGACCATAAGTAGTGTTTCTATAACACACGTTGACGACCCTAAGAGGGTTTGGGAGAATATTCAATGGACTTTGACGTTGAGGTTTTTGGACGACAGTGCTCCTGTTACATGCGGCATAAATGAAATACAGCATTCCACAAAAAAGACCATAACATCAATGGCCGAGCAGAGAGGTTGTTCGGTCATGCTGTGGGGATTCTTTGCCGATTCTGGGCCGGGATGATTTGCTATAATTGAGAGAAATGGCTACCAGCAAATCCTGAAGGATAATGTAAACGTATCAGTGTGTGAGTTGAAGTTATACGGTATCACAAGGATCCCAGGCAGAGCAGCAGGTCAACCTCTCAGTGCTTCAAAAAGGAATAAAATAAACATTTGAGAGGTCAAGTCAAAGTGAAAGAGGAGCGGTCCAGAGTGGGCAAAAATTCCACCACAAAAAAACCAGTCGGCTGTCGGTTTTAGTTCTTACAGGTCAAAGGTGACACAACTAGCTGTTACGTCGAAACTCAGGGGCAAGAATGGTTTATCACACTGGTGATTTATGTATTGGATCACCTTTTTTGCCTTTATTAAATTTCATGTACACAGATGATAGAAATAGAGAGAGATGATAATTGCACTAATCAATCTTTATTCATAAAGCGCTAATTCAAAACAATAGTGTCAAGGTGCTTTCCGGAAAGAACAGGTCCAGACCAAACTCTTTATATAATTATCTACAGAGACCCAACAAATTCCTAATCTAAATCCATTGCCTTCAGAAACTCCTGACAGGTCTGCAGTTATCAGAGGGTAATCATGATGAAATATGAAATGGCAGAAACTTTTCAGGATAATCACTCAAATATTTTTGCAGGCTACTGTCTGCTGAGTTCCAGAGCACGGGAAAACAAACAAAGAAGAATGAAGTAATGAAGCCAAGACTCAAAATGCCTCTGAACCTCAGAAAGTCAATCACTGTGTGTGTAGTGGACACTGGACAACACCCTTGGGCTCATGGGAAACTCTGCACCACAGCCATTCATGATAACGCCAAACACCAGACACAGTGACATGAGTCAAGCAGGAAGTCAGAGTGGGTGTCTGCTGAGCGGCTAGAGAAACCTAGATCTAAACCACACACCCCCGTACGCCGCTGGACAGCCGCTGAAGTGGACCGTGAGACATGACAGACGTGTAAGCGGAGGAAACACTAAAATAAGAACAGGTTTCCGCTGGAACCCCACAAATTGTTCAGAATATTCAGAAATAAAGTTGTTGTTTTTTTTCTTCGAAAAGGCCAGTTCAAATCTGATAGAGTTCAAAAAATGGCAATGATACAAAGACAGGTTATCCTCAAAGTACTTCTGCGTGACCTTTAGTCGTTAAAGGCAACACGGATTAGTATTTAAATAATGACAAAGAACTGGGCTCCACTGCCAGAATAAGAGTCAGAACTTCATCTGTGGAAGTTTTTTTTCCCTTGTCTTGGAAGTCCCTGCCTGACCTCCAGGTCAGCGTGGCAACTTCCGACATGCACACACACACACAAACACACAGTTTGGCTTTCACTGGTGGTCACGCTAGAAAAGTTTCAATACCTGGGTTTTTCCAGCAGGTACCTTAAGTTTCCATTGGTTTGGGAAATGGGCACAGTTTAGCTGAGTGCCCAGCAACAATAAATTGACTGTGCCGGGGATCTGTCGGGATACTCTATCTTTATTCTCAACATTCAATCCCTGCATTAAGCGATGATATGAATAAGTTGCTCTTTTCGGGGTAGGCCACGATGTAACCAGACCTGAGGCATGGATTTTGCAAGGCTGGCTTGCTTCGTTGAACTGACTGGGTTTCCCACGTTAAATGACTTTACGGAGCCTCGAGTCTCCCATACTGGGGAGGGAGAGCGGAAAGGGGGCCTGGGATGGGTGGTACTCAAGACACAGCAAAGCAGGGAGGAGGGGAGCAGTATAAACACTCCCACTAATGAAATCCATTTCTACCTTTAGCCCCCCTCCAACCTAAAAAGCCTCCTGCATTGTCAGGAGTAAGCAACAGATATCTAGTTACAGAGTCTGATCTGGCCGGAACGTAAAATGAGTCGTCCGACAACTAGAGGGGCGAAAGAATAAGAATAAAAACTGCTGAACTTTTAACAACATATCTCAATAAAAGCAATTTTGGTTTATTTAGAGTGCGTTTCAAAGCCATAAACAACTGTTGTTGGAACGGCGGAACACGTCCACTGCAAGCTTCTGAAGACTGCATTTGTTTTGGTTGGGAGTGGAGAAACATCGGGTCAATTACCCAGAATCTAGTCTTGGATGCAACTCTACATTCTAATGATTGGAAAAAGAAGAAGAAAAAAAACCGAAACAATCAAGTACCCGACTGTTTTGGGTTGGGACAGTTGTTTTAAGAGAAGTGGGTTCATCATCGCACAGAGTCCCTGCCAAGTTTTTGAGGAGGGGACACTCAGCATTCTGAATGCGCCTGACTAGCCGGAGTCACGGACGTCCCAAAGACAAAGGCAACGCTGTCCCGTATCAAATGACAATTAGACGAGGGGGAAAAAAAGGCATTCTTAATGTTTTCACTCTAATGAAAAGATAAATGTTGATTTTCTTGCCCATTCATTCAGGTCTGGCCTTGGCATGAGTCCGGCTGTACCGCAAAGCTAAAGGCTGAACCATAGACAAACAACAGCAAGAGGAAGTGAGTGACACTTGGAAACCGCTGGCTATGCGGGCTGCATCCATTGGTCATTACAGAACATTTGGTAAACTTCAAGTTCATAACAATTTGTCTCAAAAAAAACTGCCAAAAAAAATCAAAGCTAACTGAAGGAATGTTTCTGATTCAAACCTTTAGGGCCACTTTAGGGCATATAATTCACTCCAGCACTTTCTGAAGGTTGATAAAGCATTCACTTTAAATGTGAACAAAGTTACATGGGGGTCACAGAAATGAATGCGCACCTTAAAGTGGAAACAATAATAATGAGATCATTCATTAGTTTTAGGTTCCCTGCTTACTTTGTACTCGTGAAATTTCATTGAAGTCTCTCAAACAGTTTTTGAAAAGATATTAAGACTATTACAAACCTATCCGGACAGACAAAGGTAAATGTCTGCAGACCACACCCACATTTTGCTCACACCACAGGGGTCCTGGCATAAAGGTTACGGAGTCAGACTCTGAACGGTGGGTACATTAATTTCAACGGGTCGGAATACATGAACATTACGCATGCCCGGCCATCCTTGTCATTTCCAATGTAATCCTTCAAAATAAGAGCACTTAAAATGTATTAGTCGTGACTTCGGATAAAATCGGTATCGGCCGTCAGACTTTATAAAAATCTGTGATCGGCCAAGAAAATTGCAATCGGTACACCTCAAATCTATGCCGACGGAAAGGAGGAAATACAGTAGGCTGCGTACATGGGGTGTTTTTTTCATGGCATATCAAAAATGTAAATGTTATACCGGTGGAGATACAAACATAAAAACACGTCACCTTGGTGTATGGAGACCGTTAGCCAAGAAACATCTCACAGCAGAATTCTGACAGAACCAGACTGGGCTGCAGTCGACACTAAATCTACTGCTGCAGACATCAGACCATACTCATACAAAGTTTGAAAACACGTTGAAACAGCTAGAGCCTCAAAAAACCCCAAAGGCACACGTCTGTCTGAAGACGGGGCCAGAACTTTAGGAAGAAGATCCAAACCGTCAATTATCCAAGGCATCATCTGGTGCCCGCATTGTTCAATAACTTTACATTTATTGATACTTTGGACAACAATTTAATTTGTTCTTTGATATAAAAACAAATTAAATTCCAACACTGTCCATATCTGAAAAAGTACCAACTGCTCAGTTATAAAAAACTGATCTTTAATTGTTTGAACAATCTAACCCCATAAGTCCTCAGTCCATATGTTATAAAAAGAAATAGAAAAAAGAATATGAGGGCGGTAACAGTCCGTTACCGTTACAGTCAGCCAACTGCAACCGCTGAGTAGTAACACATAATCAAAACATTAAAAAAAAAATGTATTCATTTGAGAACACGGGCAAAAGTTCTTTGCTCTAAATATTGAATGAGTTCTTTGAGTAAGAATCGGAAAACAAAGTTTCATTTGTGTCCATAAATTTTTTTTGGCGGATCCGACAAGTTCTGCACATTAGGAATCATTCAGTTTCATCATATTGCACTTTGTTATGGAAGTTCGTCATGGCTCTTTTATTTCTCATGTGACACTAAGAGGGTCCCACTTTGCAAAACACTACTTGACATCCAGAGGTTCTGACTTTCAGAGTCTTCTCTTGACTCCAACAAACTTCCAATGTGAAACTTTTTCCGCATTATTGGATTTATCCGTTCCTTACCTGCATCAGCATGGATTTCTTCTGGATTCACTTTGTCTTTTTTATCGGTAGACTTCTCACACTAGAAAAACTCTTTTCCCATCCAAAAAACCCGTCTCACTCACTTTTCTCTCACTAGGTGGTTTTCCTTTTATCCTCCTAAAATCGGAATAAAAGCCTAATACGAATTAAACGCTCCATGTGAACACCCGACTTTCCCACTGAGAAATATTCCATTGCATAGGGGTAGAATAAACATTTTAGAAGAACCGATTTGTTGAGACAACTGCAGCGTGTAAACGATGGAACAGAAAACTTCCTGGTTTGTGCGGGCCCAGCATCGCAACTCACATGGATGATGGCATTTAATGATTTAGATCACAGCATAGTTTGGTTTTAATACAAACACTAAAAATTACTTTTGCAGAAGAAGTGTGTAAGAAATAAGGAACTCTGCAAAAAAGCCCTTTAAAAACTGTCAGGTATCGAGGCTGTGAACGAATTTAAAACCATAGGAAAACTTTGAAGACACTGATTTTAAGGATAAATCCCACAACACCACAAGTGGATCAGAACCACCAACATCACTTTGATGCAACAATGAATGAAGCATTGAAGAGGAGGAATACCACTGGTGAAAGGTCTCTGACCATGGAGTAAGACCAAAGGTCAAGGTCTCTAACCACGGAGAAATACCACCGGCTGAAAGGTCTCTAACCATGGAGGAATACCACTGGTGAAAGGTCTCTAACCATGGAGTAAGACCAAAGGTCAAGGTCTCTAACCATGGAGTAAGACCAAAGGTCAAGGTTTCTAACCATGGAGGAATACCACTGGTGAAAGGTCTCTAACCATGGAGTAAGACCAAAGGTCAAGGTCTCTAACCATGGAGGAATACCACCGGCTGAAAGGTCTCTAACCATGGAGGAATACCACCGGCTGAAAGGTCTCTAACCATGGAGGAATACCACTGGTGAAAGGTCTCTAACCATGGAGGAATACCACTGGTGAAAGGTCTCTAACCATGGAGTAAAACCAAAGGTCAAGGTCCCGAACCATGTAGGATGATCACGGGAGTGCAAACATAATCTCTTTGGCGGACGCAATAAAAGGAGGTTTCCATGTAAACGCAACTTTTGTGAATTTCAGTTTCCGATGATCTGCATCATGCGATCTAGTTCCTGTTTACTGAGGAGCAAAGTAGGAGCCTTTCTTTATGAAGCCGATGCTCCTAATGAAAATGCTACCGAATTGCACTTCAGAAATGAGATCGAGTAGACGCATGGATCGCCATTGCAATTTTATTATGATTGACTTCCCGCCTTTACTGCGAGCCATTCTAGAACAAGAGTCAAGTGATGCAAACCCTAAAGATCAACCTTGATCAGAAGGTAAAGCTTAATAATGAAATATTCAATGGTCAATTCCTAAACAACTTCACAGGCATCTCTGAAAAGATGAGTTGGCATCTTCAACAGAGCTGAAAATAAAGTCTAGAGTTAATCAAACTTTCTGACCAGTGAGAGGTTCAAGCCCCATGAAAGGTAGCCGTCTACAGCCTCATGGCACCTCGTCACTGCATTGTTCCTAGGTGGAACCGGGAGTGTGAATGTGTGCTAACAAGAATTCTGCAAGTACTGCTTGAACCAAACTCATCTTGCTCTGCAGAGCCCTCGGTATCATTTGTTTTTTTTAAAGCATGTATCATGATTCAATCAAAGGCTCTTTGTATTGTATACTAATGAAGGCCGTCCTCATGAAGCACACAATGAGTTTGCCCTCCCATCAAGCATCCGAAGCCTTCCCGATTCACCTTGCAAAAAAATGTGGATAACCCTCCCGATGCTAACTACAAGATGCCTCGCATAACTTAAGCACGCCATAACCTCAGAAGTCGTGACAAGGGACTCTCTGGCTACAGCACTCAAATCAATAAGCTGTCTACTGAGGCCGGCCTCGTGAGAAGACTACAGACAGATTATGCAGTCTGCCGCTGATCACTGGCCCAGTAAAAGATCCTACTCAAGTCTTAGAGCAGCAGTCTCCTCCTAATACAAAAGACGTGCAGCGAATTGAAAGGGCAATGACGTCAGCTTTTCACTTTCAATTACTTCTAAGTGGTCTTTTCCTCTCTGATGCAAGCGTTGGCCTCGTAAGGACTTCAAGCATGATGTTTAATTTTAATATGTCACAGAAATGCCTTGAGCCAGTATATAAAGTCAGGATGGTAAAACGCTATACATACTCTGGGAACAACTTACCAGGACGCGGAAGAAGTAGAGATATTCAGCCGCGCCGGAGTAGTTCCCGCACTCGTACTGGAACTTGGCGTATCTGTACAACGTGTCCAAGTATTCCTGACGAAACTGCGAGAGAAATAAAAGGGCATCAACATCAGGTCAATACCTGGGCATATTTTCAACTCAAACATTGCACCTGTCTCTGATTTATCCGCGGTGCCAATGGAAACCTCGGTCAAGTCCTCTCAATTGGAATTTCAGCGTTGCGGCTGTAACTTTAGGTTATCATAACAAATTTCTTATCAAACATCTGCCAAATGTTCTCCAACATTTATCGCTTCCTCTTAAGGAACTAATTTTATTCTCACATTCATTGGCAGCCGTAGCCTCTTTTCTTTCTTTCCCTGGCCATGGTGGCTCACCACTGCTGAATAAATATGGAGTAAACACTGCTCTATCATATCGGTGGTGTTTTGCCATGAATGGTGAGGGAACATTTAACTTTTATAACGACCCTGCCAAGAAGTGGTCATGTAAACTAAATTAGAAATCCAACATGTATATATAGCACCATCATCCCGAGCCTACTCGTCTTTCTATATTTAACCCTCCTTCCTGCTGCCCATTTGTCCGGACCACTTTGCCCTGACGTCAGTGGGTGCTCTGGGCCGCCCGAACCCTTCCCCACAGCACGTTGAGAGGCACAGAACCTGGGTTCTGTGGAGATGCACTGTGGACAGCACGCAGGTCAGCAGGATACGGGAGTGGGGAGGAGACCAATAGATGGATGGTGAGCAGCCCAGCTAGGCGGTAAATATAGAACCTCCGGTATGCTTGCGGCTCTGTCCACGAGTTCCGAGCCACTCCGTTTATTCTTAACGATTCACCACAGAATGTAAATGTCCGCAGATTTTGTGCAAGCCATACTAACCCCGAAAATGAGTTAAGGGTTTTGGGAAGTAATTCCGCATTTCCTTTGCTCGGCCCGCCCCTCCCACTTCACCCCTAAAACAACAATGGGTTCACACAAAAGCCATGAGAAATGCAGGGTAGAAGTGAGATGTCAGCAGATCAGGCCAACTTACGTTGTGTTTCTCTGCCAAGTACTCAAAGAGCATTCGTCCATCCCTACACACACAAAAAAAGAGAAAGAAGACAGTTCCTGTAGTTAGAAGTCATAGAACATGAGCTGCTGTTCGTCAGACATTAGTTCTACTTTTCCATTTCTGTTCAAAATCAAGAACTCTCTGCATGAAGACGATTTCACTTACAAAACAGTTTGATGGGCTGTTTATTACATTTGGTTTGGCTGCTACAAATTTATGCTAGCCATGTCTAACAAATTATGCCTGGTGAGGAAAGGGCCTCTTAAGATCACAAAGACAGGAATGCGCTGGCACTTCCAATCTGTAATATCCCAACTGTATTTTACAGCGTTGCCTATAACCTAAAATCCTGCTGTTTCATTCAAAATGTAGATTTTTCTTGCACAATTTCTTTGAATTTGCTGGCAGATATAGTATCGGGTAAAAGTTAGGACATACCCTCTACTTCAATGGTTTTCCTTTTTTTTGTTACTTGGACGACTGGACGTTGCAGATGGCTTCAGTTAAGCAGGACGAAGATATTTCATATTATTACTACATATATTTATAATTTTTTTTAAAGCAGACCTTTTTTATGCTATGGCGATGGAATGGTCTTCCAACCATCAAAAAGGAGTTTCTTCTAGGTCAAGAACTCGTTCCGTGTTTCTATTTCACTCCAACATCATCGCCGCCTCATGTCTGGTTGAGGCTACGCAATCGCCTCATAAAATCCAGCCATAATTCGGTCAGAAGCGTTTCAAAAGGTGTGACCTGGATGGGGAGGTGGGTCACTCACGGCCACGGTGTTCTGACCAAAAATCCTTGCCACATTTCAACCAGCCTCTCATTTTGCCACTTTTTTGTTCAGTCTGTCGTCCTGTTGGGGGTCGACTTCACAGCCTGTCAGCAGCAACGTGCAAACAATTCTAATAAGAAATGAATATTTCATTTATTGTTTCTTATGTCTTACTTCAAGACCCAATTGACGTAAGTCACCTCCACATTCAGGCCCAAGAAAGGGAATTTGTTGGCAACGGCCGGATTGTGTAAAACTCGAATCACAATGAAAAATGCCTAAAGCGAAAATAAAAGGACCAGTTCATCCGATGCAGTGGTCCATCCCTCGCTGTTACATAGACCTTAACGGGGGCTCAGTGGGTAGAGCGGTCGCCCACTTGTCTGAAGGTCGGATGTGTCCTTGATGAAGATACTGAACCCCAAGTTGCTCCCCAGGTCTGTTTCATTGGTTCTCCTATTGATCTCAGGCAAAACACTGAGATTTGATCGAAAGGGCTGAGACAACTGACTTTCTTCTATTCTAGCTTTTATTCATTTTTTATAGTTTTTATTTTATCAGCTTGTTTTAATTTTCTAATCTTTTATAACCGTGTTAATTCTGTTTCGATGTTATCTCGCACTTTGTCGTTTATGAAAGGCCGTTTTAAATGTAAATAAAGTTCAAAGGGCCTAGCCGACTGTAAATAAAGTCGGCTTGCGTCACAATATCAGCCTGATATTAAAGGTTTTACGACGCGGCTTGTATTCCGATAAAAGCTTGTGTGATATTTCGCAATTTGTTCCCTGTTATTCAACTGGAAATTATGTACCCGCAAGGAAAACTGCATCCGAGTCCATTTATCCAATCGGATAAAGTTCTCAGTCTTTTCATCACTTCAGTCAAACTAAACTAATAAAATTTAAAAAATCATCCATGAAATTGTTTTGGAGTTATCGCGTTAACACGAAGCATCTGTGGCGGTGGTGCCGGTGCCATAATATCCCTGACCTTTAGCGGTCTACTATCCATTCCTCGCGTTTCTCGATCCGAGCAATCCACTTTTCTTTCGTGCGTCCCTCGGTTGCTGCTTCTTTGCAGATATTTGAGCGTGAAGGCTTGATTTACACAGTCTCCTCTGGACAGCTGATGTTGACGTTACCATCCGTCTGATACTCCGACTCTGGAGCATGAAAGTAGGCTCCGAAAGGAGGTTGCTGTACATTGACGAGTACCGAGGCTAATGACTCTAACGAACTTCTGAACCACTGCAGGGCTGAATCTTGGGTCTTTCTTTCCTTTCTCTTCACGAAAGAAAGATTCATCGCAGCGTTGGACGGTTTATCAAAGAACACAGAAAAATTCAACGGTCTAGCAACTTTTTGGACGGACTGACCTTCCATGTCAGAAAATACAGATTGACAGTCATTTATTGACATAATGCAAACTACAGTTGTGGAATATGGCTCTTTATCGTATACCACCCTGGGAAGGACATTTGAAGCACAGAATACTCAATAGTCACCCAGAATTATTAAAATACTATCCAACTACCCCCCCCGCCCAATGCACCCACTCATAAACACAAAGAGTGACACCATATGTGCTCGGTTTTAAGACGAACATTGCTCTGGCATTGTTTTAGTCCGCTTAACAGCAAACTGCATTACTAGTAGAGAATGTATTGAGAGGTGACCATTAAATAAGATCCAGTTAAAAGTGCCGTCCGTGAATCTGTGGCCAGAGAATTCTTCGACACTTGCTGAATGAGTTTGCAGCTTTGGTGCGTTGTCACCATTGTAGCTTCTCTCATCTTGCAGTAATGGGAGATGCACTGCAGAGATATAAATATCTGTATCCTTTCTTTGAACCGCTGGACATGCTGTCCATCTCGGAACAAAAAGTTTGTTTTATCCCCCTTATAAAACCGCTATCAAACAGTACTGCAGATTTCGCAAAGATGAAAAAATAATGTTGACAGGAAATCATATATTTATGCTTAACACTTGTTATGAGTTGTAGATGAGAAAGAAAAAGTGGCGACTTTTCAAGAAAACATCTACGCAGCATTAGTGACACTTCCTGCGCTGCAAACGTTCATGAAACTGCAGGACAAAAATGAAAGTGTGCGTCATAATTCCCTTTATGTTGGTAAATATGCAAATTTAATGACTTTAAATGTGCTACTAACATGTTTCACCTGGCTGTGGTAGCTGCTCACATGAAGCATAGTGCGTGTTCAATAAACGTGATGATAATACCATTAGATTAGATTATCCTGCTAAACTTTTTGCAGATCTGTCTATATATTATCCCAAAAATGACGTGGAAGTTGGGTTCAAATGTCAACCCATTTCAGAATCTCATGCACTGGACGACTCTGTAATCCGATAATAATTTTCAAAACAATTAACTCCATTAATGATTATTTGGGCCATACTGGTGGAGTGAAACCGCTGCAAGGCCGTTGGCTTCAGAGCGACTGATTGATCCCACATGTTTCTTCCTATTGTCCCACAAATCCATTGGTATGACGAGAAAAAAAAAAAAAAACAGTCCCGACTTCAGATATACACATTTCTGCATTCACAAGGAAAATGTCTTCCTTCCTCCGAACTGACAGCAAGCTTATAATCACGCAGACATGTGCTCGCAAAGACGATGTCGCAATTATCAGGCTTCACATCTCATAAAGGCTCCTACAAATCCATGTCTTAAATAAACAAATGTCGGCAGCCCAACTGCAACAATGAGGGCAAATTAAAAATAGATGAAATACAAACATGCTTTTGATTAGCTGCGCACACGCGGGCCAAGAAACTACAGGAAAGCATCAAGACTGAATAAACCGAAACAATTTTAATCACCGAGGAAAACAAAAGAGTCTTAATAAAGTTGACCGCAGGGTTTTACATCTGTCTCTCTTTTTACTCATGACTTTGCAGACGTCGCCCCTGGACAAGCTAAATACAATTTTCATTCATGATGCAGTTCCAGGGGCTCTGAAAGCAATCTCTCTACAATGCCGTTGTACCATCTCCTGATTAAAATAACAGGTTTGACTGATTACAGGGTCATTACAAGAAAGACCAGAAATACATTTCTCAGTGGCACTGAGGGCAGAAAGACAAGTTTTATACTATCGCTCCAACTAATAATAAAAATCAAGAATGATGTCCAGACATAAGCTGTTGCCCTGACATCAAGCGTATATCCCTATAAAAAAACAAATAATCCCCTGCCATTAAAAGCAATGCCCCTGATTAAACTCCACTGATTCATGTGCACCAGTTTCTAAATCGCATTGGATATGTTGTGGCCCAAAAACTTTTGGAGATAAAGCCCCCCATAGTGTCAAATATATACAACTTAACTTTCCCAAAATCAATCCAGTTCTTCCTCACATAAGGTCTACGTGGGTATAAAATTTGAAAGGGATCCATGAAATTGATTTTGTGTTATAGCTTTAATACAAAGGATCTGCGGCGGTGATGACGATTCCATAATTTCCACGACATTTGCGAATATAATATTGATTTAACCTGCAATCAGCGTTGATCAAGGCCTCGCAAGAGCCTGGCACCCTTTGGGGTGCGTGCCACCCGTGAACAGGCTCCCTGAAACCTGCGTTTTAACAGTCTGACCTAAGGGGATATTGTCATAAAGACGTCTTCAGGGCGGGACACTTATCCAGACACTTATCCAGGCTCAAAGACAATGGTAAGTGAGAATATGAGCACGAAAACCTTGGAAGACTTTTGAATCTCAAGGCTTATTGATTATCGTGACCAACTTTCCTGTTGATCAGATCAAATCTCTAAAGCGTTGGAGTTAGCTCAATACAAAAATGACAAACCGCAAAAAGAATCACAAAACTCGGAATGACGGGCTTTCGGTTTTACCTTTGGTCATGGCTCCAACTCACTTTTTAGTAGAGGATAGTACATGTGTACCAACTGTCAAAATTGTAGGTGAAACACATATTGGGGGATGCTTTTTTTAAGTATTGTAGTGGAGGCTTGAGGGCCATTTTGTAATGGCCCTTCCGCAAACCCATTTCCAATCTCTGGACTTGCGACCTTTGACATGTGTAACCGCCATGAATCTACAAGTTGTCATGGAATTCTTCACCAAATTGGAACTTCCTCGGAATAATGAGCTTGTAGACATTAATCAAAACATTAAAAAAAACATCATTTCTGGTTGCCACAGTGACTAAAGCAGATTCTTTTCGTTCTTCAGGGAAAGACTTTTGTCAAACACAAAGTTTTGGGGTTGATAATGACATGTTTTATGGTGAGATATCAATATTCAAGCCTTATTAAATCCAGACTATTCAGCAAAAGCTCAAGCTTCGGATAACTTCTAATCCTTATGGAATGACATATCAAGCACCAAATTTGAAGTTGACTGGTTTAATGCTCTAGGGATGCGATAATTACACCGAATGATGCTTTCGCCAAAATTCCGTGGGTATTCAAGCACGTTGAAGCGTCCAAAAGGGAAATTCTTTCAGCGAAAAAAAAGTGCTCCGGTCCTGAGGATTTGACCTAAAAAACTCTTATCTTTAAAACCTTAAAGGTTTTACCTGGTGGACTGCATCTGCCTCGTGGTCTCTGGGTCCTCAAACATTTTCACAATGGGTTCCGTCTCCGACTGCAGCTGCTTTAGCTGCGCCACAACCTCAGTCCTCTTCTCCATTAGGGCTGACACAGGAAGGATAAAAACAGCAGCATATTACGGCGAGGGCATATACCAACACGTCTATGGTCTGCACCACAACACGGAAAATGCTGTAAAACAAGTTTATTGAATAGATTTGGGTAGCGCAATAACCCTTTATGGTTTTTAAGGAGAAGGGATCTCAATTACATCCTTGCTTTGGTGTGTGATTGCTAAAGATATGGAGTTGCGTCAGCAAATTCAAACTGGCTGCAGCTAGATGTCCTACATACTGTTTCATTTTGGACAGATGTGACAATGCCGACTTATATCGTCCCTGTCAAATAAACAAATAAAATTAAAAACACTTACTGTAGGGAATCTCCTTCTCAGGAAAGAGGCTCCGGTGCACGTCCATGGCGAAGTCCACCATGTTTGTGTCACTGAGGAGGTCCAGTTTTCCATTGAGCAGGTCCTGCTCATTGTAAATCTGAGAGCCAATAATAGAAAACAGAGGTGAGGGCTTTGTACAGTATTGTTAAATAACCAGGAGGTTCTGATAAAGTTACAAAGACTGATACTGTATGTTTCCAATTTGTTCATTATAACAAAGCACACGGCATTTACTGTTTAATGAGTTTCCGCCCATTATACCCCCTTTTTGGTCACATGTCGTCTTCAAAAGACAAAAGTAATTGTAACCATATAGCTACAATATATGAAATATCTGTACTTAACAAAACAGAAGGAGATGTTTGCCGCAGGAAATGATCACACGGCTCGGGCAAAGACAGCAATTGCAAGCCAACTTTACATACAGAGCTGACGTAATGTTTAATTCTATCATCTTTCACTGGAAAATCTCACTCCTTCCCTACCTGAATTTTACCAAAGCTGACCTGGAGCCACTTCCTTTACGTAAAAAAGACCCGCCTGAAATTACTGCTCCACGTACAGCTGTCGGTCGCCTGTCAAGTTGAATCCGGGCAAACTACGCAGACCCAGCTGTTTATTCCTAAAACCGTAAGCACATAGACCTGACTCTGCAATTGCTTAGAGGTAAATTGGTGAAATCCCTCCAGTTAACCTGCAGGTATACGATTGCTACCGGTTCTGGGGTGATAGCTCCTTGGTAAGGGAGAAGACAGCAAGCCCCCGTTTTATGAACCCAGGAATAGTCAATGTCCGATCGGGGATGGGGCGCTCTGAAACTCAACGCCAATGCGGCCAATATCTCTTACAACCTGGGGAGGAGGTTGTCGGCACAGAGCCGAGCAGAATCCCCCAGGCGGACTGTCGGACTCCTCCATTTACCTCTTATATGTCAAGAGTCATCCACGTTTGCTTTGACAGCGAGGTTTGGCGCTCTGCGGCTTTTTCTTAGGCAAAACGATAAGTCTGATCCTCCATTTGTCAAAACACAAATCCATGTTCCAGTAACAATTACAAACGTGAAATTCCTCTCGGGACCCAGCTTCTGGTTTGTCCATCCTGGCTACAATACAAATATAGTGGCCTCCGTATGAAAGTGGGTACCCACTCCTATGACGCTAAAAAGGGGATTTTTTTCCCAAACCACTATTCAAAAAGTGTTTTTTTTCTGTTAAGTTGATGGTACAACAGAAATAATAGACAGGAATATTATACTCCATTATTCAGATAAATACCCCTAAATTTTGCACACTGGACCTTTAACTTAATACCCTAGTTGTAAATCTTTACCATGGATTGGCTAAATATGTAAAGGAACCTTTCAATTTACTAAAGCAATGTATCAATTGCGTTAGCATCCACTATTAGCATCGCCATGGAGCATTATTACAGTCTCGTTGACCGCTACATCCCCACTGGGCGGTAAATGGCTGAAATAACGAATGAAAATGTGTATGTAGCACCGCCCAGCCGCTGTACAACACAACGACTAAAAACGAACGCCTGTACTGTCCATCCGCCTGAATGTAAAGCTAAGCGCAGCCCCTTTAGCATTGTAAAGCTGTTTATATTTTTTTAAAAATCGATCCCGTTTGTAATTTCAAATTAAGAAAGCAAGCAGGAAAATATACAGCATCTGAACGGTCATATGTTAAAATTTCAGACATGTTAGTATACATTTACTTCATACATTAGTTTAGTATATTTAGCTATTTAGTCGATGCAAACCAACTAGTCTCCCTATATATGACACGTTTAAGACTTTTATTTTGAAAGCAGAAACCTACATTTCAAACGTAACCCTAGCTAAATCGGTAACTTTACACACACACAAAGAACGTGGTCAACTCGAATGCTCACGCGACTTCTACAAGTGTTCAGAAGCCGTAAATCGCACTGTAAAACACCAAAAAGATCATTCTAAATGTTCATGAGTTATTGCAGCACATACCTCTTTAACAGACAGGAATTCCAGTAGAGGGAAAACGAGATGACGGTCTAAAAAGTGAGCAATTTTGGTGGTGAGGTCGTATTCAGCCATCTTTGCTCAGGAGAAAGGAAACTAAAGCACGTTTCCGCTTTGCTCGGCGGAACTGTCGGCGGAAGTGACCCAACAGTGACGTCATATCCACCTAAACCAACAGGCAAGATGAACAGAGCATAGATAGATAGATATACTGATCTGCCATAAAATTTAAATCATTAACATAACATTAACAAGTCAGATCAACTTTATTTACAAGTGCAGGAGGAACAGCAGTCGGCCACTTCTCACAAGCTCGATAGTTCCTTTTGCTGTACCTGATCAAGTTCCCTACTTGGCTCCTGATGTTGGCGGCTCCATTTGTGTGTGAGTGATGGTGTGAAGCGTTTCTGCTCCTGATGAGATGTTGGAACCTTGCATGGTTGCCTCTGCCACCATCCTCTGAATGTGTGTGTGAATACTTTCTTCAACATTGCAAGCTGGGAGTTTTTGTTTAGATTCTAAGCAGATAATGCATGGATGAGTCTTGTACTCGATCAGGCATATTAGGGGGTGGGTGTGTGAAATGTGAGGAGACCCAGAACTCTCTGGAGGGACTTTTTATCTCATCTTGACGGGGAACACCTTGGAATCCCACGGGATTAGCTGGAAAGTGTTGCTTGGGAGAAGGATGTCTGGAAATCCTTTTTTAGCCTGCTGCCACCGCGACCCGAACTGGGATAATTTTGAAAAAAGGGGATGGATGGATGGATGGATGGATGGATGGATGGATGGAAGGAAGATGAATGGAGGGACGGATGGAGGATGGATGGACAGACAATGACGTATGGATGGATGGACTGATGGATGGACAGATGGATTAATGGATGGATGGACAGATGAATGGATGTTGGACAGATCCAAATGTAAAGTGCATTATAAATTAAATGTATTATTATTATTATTATTATTAGATGGATGCATGAATGGCTGGATGGATGGATTTTGGATGGATGGATTATGGATGGATGTTTGATGGATAGCTGTTGGATGGATGGATGGATGGATTGATGAATGGATGGATGAACGGATGGATGGATGGATCTCGGATGGGCAGATGATGGATGATGGATGATGGATGGATAGCTGTTGGATGGTTGGATAGTTGGATGGATAGCTGTTGGATGGATAATGGATGGATGGATGAACGGCTGGGTGGATGGATGGATAGATAGATGAATGGATGGATGGATGTCGGATGGATAGCTGTTGGATGGATGGATGAACGGATGGATGGATGGATGAACAGATGAAGGGATGGATGGATGGATGGATTGATGAATGGATGGATGAACGGATGGATGGATGGATGGATGGATGGATGGATGGTCTGTGAAATTTGGTGGCGAGACCAATGAAAACCCAGAATCAGCAGATTAAAATGTTTAGCTGTGACAAATCCAGCAACATTGAATGAAGCAGACATGAGGTTGTTTTTGGATCAGGATCGGTTCAGATCCGCTGACATTCTGATGGCTGTAAAATAATCAGCTACCTGTTTAGGAGAAGGAGGAACGAGTTCCACACACCGTCCCACCCCTTAGCTCATGCTCAGTTACGGAAACATGTATGCTTTTATTTCCTCGCTTCTCAGAGAGATGCGTGACTGTGACTTGTAAACCTTTCCAAATTCCCATAATTTTCCTGTGGTGTTGATACAGTGAAACGTCTCGTGTATAAAGAGGGATCCAAGCGAAGGTTCTGTTGAATTTGAAAACATGGGCTTTCCTCCAGGCACCAGCGATAATTCTGTGTGTGTGACTGTGTATGACTTCTTCACGGGACCAAAACCATTTGAGGGCGAGTACGGTCACGATCAGCCCCACTTATGGCCCTGCTAAATTTGAACGAAAACAGCCGTATCATTTCCAATCATTGGACTTTTCCACCGGGTTAGAATGTCTTCATCATGCCTCTGCACTGCTCCTCCTTCCTCCCCCTCCTCCTCCTCCTCCAGCAGCTGCCTCACCAAGGTGGACATGTGTTGAGCATGCATGGCCGACAGCATCAGCTACTGCATGGCCCATCTCCAACAGGGCTCACTAGAACCTTGTTTTTTCTTGACGACCACACGGAACCTTCTTGAATTCTCACACAATTCTTCTCTTGTTACCACTGGGCTCTCTCCTTCAATCCCACTTCCCCCCCCCCCCTCCCCGACAGCAGGTAGGAATGAGTCATAAACAGACACCAGCACCAACCGTGGCCAGTCGCTGTTTCACTGGTACTGGTACCGGCTCAGTGGAAACCCGCTCCAACGAAAAACGAAAGGAAAAAAATGCTTTTACTGTTGAGGATTCATGGAGCCAAATAGACGCCGAAAGGTTTGTTATTTTGAGAAAAAAAAAGCTATTGAAACTGAAAGTTAAAGTTTGGATCATGAATTGTGAAAAAATAAACAAAGTTTAAAGCGTATGGAAAAGTGAATTTAAATTCCAATGTCCTTTTGATTGATTTCTTTTGAATAGATTATTTCTTTAGATATTTTTTTTCATATTTGAGGTAGGCCTATCACTTTTATCAGTTGGAAATCTTATGGGGTTTTTTTCACAGGAAACTTTACGTCTTAAAACATTGCTGTTAAATCACATCTGGGATATTTTACGACTCTTCTGCATTGATGTTTTGTTTTGTTTAGAGAATCTAAAACAGCCTTTTAAACGTTCTTGTTTGACAAACATGTTTTAAGTTAATGATATAATTTTCCACATAAGACAAGGAAAATAGAAAGAAAGAAAAAAAATCTGAATCTGATCTGAATCTGAAATCGTAAAATTTCCAACTGAAAAAAAATGGAAGAGGAAAATATATATATAAGTGAAAATCGAAAAATAATTAGTTCATTATAATCAGAATTAAACCGAAATCGTATTTAAACTGAATCTTTCGCTGCGCTTATATTAAATATGGAAAAAATTTAGTTTTTAACAAAATTCAAGATCAAAACTTGAACTTTCAGTTTCAAATGTTATTTTTTCAATTGTTTTTATTCAGATGAAGAAAACTTTCTGGTCTTGATTAAACTCCATATTGAGTCCCTTGTATCATTTGCTTCCTTCCAGCAACCCCCCCCCCCCCAAGTAAATTGTTTGAAGGTTACATAATTTGGTCAATTTGAAATGTAGTGTGAATCAATTTTCCTCCATTAGATCATTCATGATTTGTTTAAGCGGTTGAGTTTAATGCCAGTTCATGTGGAACAATTACCGTTCCATACTTAAATATCATTTATGTTGCATTTCATTTTTACACTTTATTTGAACCTCCTTACATTCCTGATTCCAGGAAGGCTTGGACACGCCGTAAAATGTAATTATCTTATTTTTTATTTTGACATACAGAAACAGAAAACATCCTTATTTGTTGTCGGAGACGTTCTGAGGTCCATAGTAAGTTCTCGCATGTCAAACCAAAAAGAAACCATCCTCAAGGATTACCGTCACCCTTTTTACCACGGCCCACTTTAGGGTTCCTGACAGGCTTTTAGGTCTTCATCCAGTATCTGCTGGTGTTTGATGGAGTCCATAGAACCATGTCTTTAACAAGATGTCCAGAACCTTTGGAAGAAAAACAGCCCCACAGCATCAGAGATCCACCACCAGACTTCACAACGGGTATGAGGGGCTTTTCTCTACGGCTTTCTATCTTGCTACGCCACGCCCATCTTAGATGTTTGTAGCCAAAAAGTTCTACTTTGGTCTCATCTGACCTCTGACCTTGTTCCAGTGAAAGTCCCAGTGGTGTTTGTCAAACTGTAGCAGCGTTAGCTTGTAGCAGCGTTAGCTTGTGTGTGGACGACAGCAGAGACTTTTTTCTTGCTGCCCTTCCAAACAGCTGGTGTTGGTGTCGGCGCCATCTGATGGTGGTTAGGGAGACTTTTGACCCCAAGATTCAACTGACCTCTGACCCCTCTAGTTTTAATCCTTGGACAGACTTTTGCCAGTCGATCCATCCACCCTCCTTCAGATCATTGTCCTTTTTTTCTTCTCTTTGCTATGCCACACCCATCTTCGACATTTGCGTCCAAAACCAATAATAATTTAATATCTGCGGAATGTTCTGGAGAGGAGCGTCCTGAACGAGGCGGAGAGTTTCTGTATGGAGGAGTGGTCTCAGATCTTCTCCATGTGTTCTCAGACCTCCTCACAGACTACAGAAGGAGACTCAGGGTTGTGAATGTGGCAAAAGGGGGCGGGGCATAATATCAAATGCAGGGTGCCAATAATCGTGGTATCCAAAATATTGTTTTTTTTAATTAATAATCTTATTTTAGTTGGAGGTTAGATTATTGCGAATAATTTGAATTAAAGCTCATTTTGCTGACTGGTGAGGATAATTCTGGAGTGCGCCGTTGGGTCGAGCCATCCCACCTACGTCCGCTGGTCCCCACATTTACTTTATATTGACCTTTGGTTTCTTCTTCTCCCACAGAAAGTCTTAATAATTCTATCAAAATGAGAGCGAATATGATAATTTCATCACTGTTACTTAACTGAAATTGTATAAACTGTTTGTACATTTATTACCTTACCTTATAATTTTGTCAATATATGCTTATTCATTTGATGCGAGCCACGTTTTCAAAAAAACAACATTTGAGACAGGAGAAGAAGAAAAAAAAGATTAGAATGCTCCAAAAAAAATCAAGATGACAGATATTACACTCTAGAGAGCAGTTGTTAGTAAGTTTGTTCACAAATGAGTTCATTCTGACTCAAAGACTACTAAGTAGAACTACAAAGGTTTGAGAGGGCCCTCAGAAGAGGGAGGGGGGATTGTATTTTTTATTATGGATAATTGTCAGGTCAGATTGTTTTGCAAGATGTGTGGAAAATGAAAACCCGCCCAAAAAAACATGATATAAAGTGTTACAGTCATAAACCTTTAGCAATTTATGTCTGTTAATAATGATCACAGTCCTTAGTTTTTCATCCACTTTCTTTGATATTTGATTCAAAACAAAAGCAGCAGCAAAGATATATCCCCTAAAAGCCCCTAGTCACCTGCGTTGTACAAGCAATCGCCCTGGTTGAACTCCTCCAATAAAATGTGGGAGGTAAAACAGAAGTTTTTTCGTCAAAAAAAAAAGAAAGAAGCTCCCCCTAGTGAGTAAATCATGAACTTTTAGAGAAAGTTCATCTGATTCATGTAAACCAAATTTGGACTAAATCGGACCAACGATTGAGAAATTAAGGCCTGAAAACTTTTGGAGATGATCCTCCCCTAGTGGCAGTAATAGGCAACTGACCTTTTACAAAATGAATCCAGTTCTTCCTCACACTGACGCCTATGAAAGTACAAAGTATGAAAATTATCCATGTAATTGTTTTCGAATAAGTTTGGAAAACATTTTTTTTTTGTTGTAAAAAACAACAACAAAAGCTCCCCCTAGTGTGTAAAATATGAACTGTTAGAGTAAAATACAATATTTACAAGATAGATCTCCCTGAGTTGAATTATGGGCACCAAACTAAATAGACTAAATAGAACTTATGGTTAGGAAGTTATATCTGAAAAATGGGGCTTTTCAAAAAAAAGAAATGCTCCCTCTAGTGGGTAAAATATGACGTGTTAGAGTAAATCACAACATATGCAAGATATGTAACCTCAGGTCAAATCCTATAAACCAAATTTGGACTAAATCCGACCAACGCTTGAGAAATTATGGCCTGGCAATTTTCATGCCGATTTCATAATATCCTGAATGTTTTCTGAACCGGGTCATGCAGCGAGACGACGATTCAGACCAGAAGAGTTAGCTCACCTCGAAGTGGTGAGCTAACTCACCCAGGTGCAGCGGTAGAACCCGAAGAGGTCCCAGGTTTCATCTTCATTTTATTTGGAAGGTCTGACACGGTTGAGTCCAGCGTTCACGTGAAACACAGAAGACATCAGGACTATAATAATAATAATAATAATAATACATTTAATTTATAACGCACTTTACATTTGGATCAAATCTCAAATTGCTACAAAGTAAAAGCAGATAAAAGCATCAAAGAATAAATAAAATAATAACTATATAAAAGCCTGACCAAAAAGCAGCAATGTTAATTAAAGTTATAAGTTCTGCTAAAAAGGAAAGTTTTCAGTCCTTTTTTAAATGTGTCAGTCGTCTGTGGAGCCCTCAGATGGTCAGGGAGGGCATTCCACAGACGAGGGGCAGCAGAACAGAAGGCCCGATCACCCATGGTGCTG